>VZTI01000775.1:2383708-2401380 GCA_013397865.1 Struthidea cinerea
CCTTTCCCGCCGCGCCCCCGGGAGCGCAGCGCCCTCGTGTGCGGGGCCCGGGGTTCGGCGGCCGCCGCTTCCCTGAGCACCTGCCGCAGGGCCGCAGGGAAGGAAGGAGGGCGGGCCACAGCTTCCAGCCAGCCGGTGCTCTGCAGGAAGGTCCGTACTCCCCAGCACTGCCTGTCGAGCCAAAGCCAAACTGCTGCACAGGTGATAGAAGTCTCTCTATGCCACCTTCTGAGACAAGGGAGAGCCTTTCCAGCTTCATAGTGTAAGTAAGAGAAGCACATAACCATTTAAGTTAATAAAGTGCTGAAAGCATTCAGGGAAAAAGGCTTGAAAGGCCTTTGAAGGCCTTTCAAGGTACCAGTGGTGGATGGAAAGACGCAAGTTCAACACCATTGTCATGATCCTGAGGAGACTCTTCTGGGATTTGGAGAAGGGGACGAGAGCAGGTCTCCAACCACGAGCTAACGCTTGGCAGACAGCACCACTTTGCCCTTCCTTGCAAGGGTTACACTGGGCAGGGACTGCACCAAGTACCTGCGTGGGACACAGTGGCTCAAAAGAGACGACACACATGACAATGTGGGATGGGTTGGGACTCCCAGTATCTCTCAGCTCTGCTCTGCTCTGGTGTGGACAGTTGGTTCAGGCTTACCTGGCCCTGACGCCTCCCCCAATGGGTTCTTGCCCTGCAGGTGGACAGGGAGGCTTTGGAAACCTGATAGGCAGGTGACTCACCTATTCTGTGGTCTCATATTTTTGCTTCTTTTCCCTTTGTAGTTAGCATACAGTTTTCTGCCATCACACACAACTTAATTCTACCCTTTGTGTCCATAATCACTGTGTCTCTTCCTCCAATAAACACAGGAACTTGGCAGCAGTTCTTGGAGACAAGAACAGTAGTTGCTGACATAGAAAGGATAATGCCAACAACCAGGCATTACTTTCTAGAAACTACAACAATCACAGCATGAGTGTCCAGGATGAATACCGGACCAGACACTTCAGCTATTCAAACCCAGTTCTTAGCTTCAGCAAGAAATCTCTCCATAGGAAGTGAGATAAAGTAAAGGGAGTCGTGTGAGTTGCATTTTATTAGACAGAGGTGGATTTGATACGTTATATCTTAATTTTCCATTGTTTTTGTTCAGACATATGGAGTGTACAGGTTTCCCATTTTTTAGTCAAGAAAGAAAAACACATTGCACAAAGCAGCTGCATTCAACAATACAACAAGATACGAATCATTATTCACTTGAAGACTAGAAACGTACCCAGAAAATTTTCAATCGTTCAGTATGCTAAAATATAGATAAAAAGAGTTAATTACTGTTTAATGGTAAAATACATTAAAAAAATTCAGGCAAATCTAGAATGAAAACTTGTGACTTTCTCCAGTATGGCACCACTCTATTGTTCATTATAAATTTGTAAAAGGCACCACACATTAAAACTGTAAAGCAAGGGAGAAAACAAAACCAAGCAACTTTCTATGATTTTCTTTCTGTACAAATACATATGTATTTTAAGGCAGGTGTTTTTATGTGCAAAATACAAGTATACAGGTAAAACCAATGTTGGTATCATATATTCTCATACTCACTTCTTTTAGCTGTACGATTAGTGTCCAAATGTACAGTACAATGAAAACACTTTTCTCTAACAGAGCTCAAAATAGAAGGCAGGCTGGAAATATGGCCCTGATAACAATTAGGTTTTAAATCTGAAGAGCTTTTATTTAGACCCCTTAAAACATGTACAAACAGTCATTCTCTTTTTCTTTTTGTCTCTTCCTTAAGAAAGGTCCATATCAACTTGTTCACTATATCAGGTTGATCCTGCTGGAGCCAATGACTGGCTTCTGACAAAATAGTTAATCTGAAATGATTTTTAACATAAATCCTTGTAATTTCTGCCATCTCAACTTCCATAAATGCATCTCTTTCTCCCCATAACAGCAGGGTTGGCATGATGACTTCATGGTGCTGCAGAGGTAGGCAGCTTTGAAAATAAAACACACTTAGTTAGGTCTTATTTTAATAAAAAATCACCAAGACATATTTCAGTCAACACAGCTTTTGAAATCAATGCAGTGAATCTCATTGTAAACTTTCTAGGTTCTACAATATCTTCTACAATACCAAAAAACCACTGTGACTCCAAGTTCTATCAAAATGACCTACTTAAGCTTTCAGTAAAAATTAATTATTTTTTTGTAATACAATTATTTTAAATCGAATATTTTATAAATATTACCTCATACTAGACATTATGAAAGATACAAGGAATGAAAGACTTTTCAGAATGAAAGACTTTTCAGCATTAACCCATCAGAATTTATTCCAGCACGTTTCAAAGATGCTAAAAATTTATCTAAGCTTGAATTGCTTACTTTTAGCCACATATAGTGCCGGACTAGCTATGACAATTCAAAACAGATTCCATCTGATCAGATACAAATCTTTATTATATTAATGCAAAACCAGGATTGTTTTAAACCAGTAATGTATAAAATAGATTTCCTGAATAAACTTTTATGACATATGTAAGTACTAGTTTTAAATTTAGGAGTTAGTTAGGAGACTGTGCTCTGTAAAAAGAGGAAGACAAAGAAGGTGACGTCTTAGTTTAAAATAAGACACAGAAATTGAGACTTTGAAGACATTCTTCCTCTCTACTTACATGAGAAGTCGATAAATGTTAATAAAAGATCACTTTAGATAATAATTTCATTTTGATTGATGAATTACAAAAATTCTTGAAATGGCCTTTTTTACCAGTGGATTTAAATCTCATTTTGCAAACAACCTGACCTCACCCACTGAACCACATCTTATTCATAGTACCAATTTAAAAATTTGATAATATGGTGATCTGATTCAGTGCATTTAGACTAATCTCTTTATCTTTTAATCCAGTATCCTGGATCTCTTCACTATTAATATGTGTGTTTTTTCACTACTGTAGAGTTTACTGTTTTGTGCCTTGCAAGATTTGCAGCCTCACTTAGGTAAACTCTGTCAGGCTTTTAACAGGCTTTTTTAACAGGTTTTTTTGGTCACTTTTCATTGCCTATGAACTACACTATATTTCTGTTCAGTCTGGAATATAGGAAATGATATCACGCCTGAAGTTTCTAGAAATCGCCTTTAATAATGATTAACGCATAGATTTCACATTTAGAAAGGGGAGTTCCGTTCATGAAATATTAAAGTCTTTGAAAAACAGACTCAAACCTTCATACAGCATTGTTATACAGCTTCTCTGCAAACAGTGAAGTACTTCTGAACTGTTATAAGAGAACTGATCCCATTTTCTAAACAAATGGCATATCAGAAGAAATTCAAGTTCCAGCTTCTTACCTATCTCTCTTAACCAAGCATGATAGAAAAACTTTATGCATTTATTCTCAGAGTGTTTGTATTTAATGTATAGTGATGGGAATGACCACTGTGCTATGTAGAAAAAGTTGTGTTGGTGATGGATGGAAGCAATTTATTTCAGTCATCTCTTTGGAAATAACATTCCAGAAAAATCAGACTCTGAAGAATGAAACTCCAAGTGGATAGTAATGAGTTGGAAACCTTTAACATGTAGGTCACCAGTATCAGACCACTATGGTGGAGTTATGGTGAATACAAGTCATTAGCATCCAAGTGCTGCTTAATGACTTAGATGAGAGAAAGGAAAAATTCCAATCCAGTTTTCGTATTTCACAATTCCCATCCCATAAGGTGTGACCATCAGAACTGATGGCAGGAACTGAATGACTGATCTTTTTTTTCCAGTCCAAAGCCTGCTGCATTGTGGCTGATAGCACCTCAGGTTCTCTGAATTCAGTACAGGTGCACTTTCATTAGAAGAATAAAGCAAACAAGGCACAAACTAACACACGAAACACACAGAAGAATTAACAGCTGTGAAGATACTTCCTGACTTATGACTGATACTACGCTTTCTTTTTGAGTCTGAAAAGGCCTGAAACAATAGTTTAAACATTCACAACTCTTCCATTTGTCTCATGTCACTCCCAGAGCAATTCAGCTATCACAAGCACGTCACTGCTGCTGTCAGAGGAGCATCTGGCTAATGTGCACACGCAGTGATGCGAGGTGCTATGGCCAATGGAACGAGCAGGGCTCGGGGCGCTCACGCCTCTGCAGCTCCTCATTAGCTCTGCCCCGGGGCTCCTGCAGAGCAGCTGCAGGGCCAGGGAGCCGCTGGGCAGCCACGCAGCCCTGGCGCCCTTGGACATCCCAGCTGATGTCATTGACTGCTCTCTGCATAGCCTTAAATAACTGTGCCATTACCAGCATCTCATTTATTCCCCACTGTCAGCCATGCTTGGGGTTAGCTTTCTGCTTTCTCGTTCCAGTTCTGTCTCAGCCTGTACAAGACAGCACCTAGCTCAGATACCTGCTTTCCTCACAGTATTTTCCCTGCTGATTGCTCTCCTGATAGTGACAGCATGGATGGCACAGAAAGAACAATAAAAGTGGCAGTAAACTTGGACCTTGGAAAGGGAAAAGATAATCGACTTCAAACATCTACTGCCTGAGTTTAGGGAAAGAAGGGAATTGTCATTTTAAAGGATATTGGGAAGCTGGTCTTGTGTTAGAGAAGCATGCAGGGCATTTATCACTGCTGAAGACTGGAGACAGTAAAGGAAAAACAAGTTCAATGCCACTCTTCTTGAAACAGTCCTTCAAGTTAGTGCTATAAGTAGAATATATGCAGAGTTAAGACCTTCTGGCCCTGTTTTTGGTAGACAAAAAATGGGTGTCAGTCTTTAAGACCAAGCCAACTCCTTTCAGGAGTTGAGAAAATAAAATAAATATTAATCTTGCAAAAACATTTCCTATCATGAAGCTATCTCTGTTTTACTCTATGAAGTGAGTCTGCTAAGACCAATAAAGGAACAAAAAAACCCCAAACCCAAACCAAGTTAGGTTAGTGTTAGGCTTAGTTATAAAAAAACCTCTCCCACCTTTCTGAAAAACATAAATAGCCTAAACACAATAAAATTGTGTCAGATATGGTTTTGTAAAGTTACAAGTGAGTGTAACATACTTGGATGCCATATTATCTAGTAGTATTATATAACAATAAGCTCTTGATAGATATTATCATAACTTAATATGAATTTTAATGCAAACAATTGATGTTAATTTTTAAAGTATTATTTAGAGGTGGATTTTTGGGATTGCCACAGGGGCTGTGGATGAGGAAGGGTCTTTGCTTTATTAGATTTTGAAACAAAGATTCCTGTTTTGTGTGGACACCTCACAGAACACACCTGGCCTGTCACTGCTTTACCGGGCCTGTGCCCGACCCGGTGAGGCTTCAGGAACACACTTGGGGTTTTCCCCCTCTGCTTCAGCGGCAGGAGAGGAGCTGAAGTAACACTTTTGGGCTCCAGGGGACTCTCTAGAATATTCTCCTTCGTTTGGGAATATTATACTGACCTGAAAATAGTTCTGTAATGGTTAATGGGTCCTGTTAATGCTCCAGGTTGTGAAAAGACATAGAGATAAGCTTCAATATCCTCTGCAGTTAATCTGCAACCTTTCCTTCCAATTCCAGTGGCCTGGCTGGTAAATAAACTTTTCAGAACCTACAAAAGCAAGAAGAAAAAGCTATTATGGAAGATAGCTAGAAAATGTGATTTCTCTCCTTCAACAGGACACATCTTTCTAAAATCTATTTATGTTCAAAGAATAATGAGTGGTTCAAATGGGTTTTTAGAGAGCTACGTGTAAAGCACAAGGTAAACATCTCTAGTATAACTTATTTCAGAATAATCAAGTACAGAGAAATATCAATTTTACCAAGTTACTGCATCCTGACCTGCTACCTGTGACAGGCAAGGCAAGTGCAGGCACATACTTTTTATTTTTTTTGGGATGGACCCCAGCAGGTGACAGGGCAGGAGGGAGGATGATTCACGACCTCCCAGCTGGCTGTGCCCTGTGTGTGCAGCACTGGGAGCCCTGCACGGGGCTGTTGGTGTGTAGGAGGGTGTATCCTGCAGCTGCTTCGTCCTCTTCTATCTGCTCGTACTTATATTTAAGGTTATACAAGGCATTGGCCTTGGCTTCTCAGGCAGAATTAATCACCTGGCTGAATGTGATGCCCGGACTCCCACACTGCCTGCCCTGTAGCAGACTCTGAGAGATAAGAGGATGTCCCACTGCACACAGGAGCTTCAGATAAGTCAGCAGGAATTCCCCAGGCACCAACGATGTCCCACTGGTATGGGCACAAGTAAAACCAGCTGACTCTCTAGGTGGAGTAATGCACTGCAGTGCTGGAAGTTAAAAGTATGTCCCTCAGCACCTCCCAGAAATGCAGAAGTAAGAGTTAATCTCAGAGACTCTATGTACTTGTATCCTACTTTATATAAAGCTTAAGAAGAAAAATCAAGAAGCTCCATATTTTTTCCAGTAATTATAACTACATCAGAAGGGATCAATGTAGGTGGCAATTCTTCCATTACTCACAGTTACATATATAAACAAGAGCATTCATTTTGCTCACCTTGAAATCATTTAGTGTAAACATGAATTCAGGAAACCATGGCATTTGGAAAAAGAAGTAGTAACCAGATTTAATCAATTGTGATGGATGTCGTAGAATGTATTCTGAAACAAAAATGTCCATGAATTAAAAATGAAAACTGATGGCTCAAACAAAATTACTATTAATATTACTATTTTTTAAACTTAAAGGAATGTTTTAAAAATATTACATTAAAGTATGCTGTGTGACAAAAGATGATTATTGTTTCAGGAGTAAATATATGATGTGGCCATTAGAAGATACTTCTTTTATAAATGTTAGTACAAACAGCCAGCAAAACAAAAGTTTGCCAGAGATTAGGTGAGGACAGCGACACTGGAGAGTTTAATTGCATGGTAGGTTTTCACCTAGAGAACTATTTGTGTAGCTAGTCCAAAGCATTTTTTCCCAGATATGGAGTAAAAGACATAAATAGGTATTTCTCTCATCAATGATGTGATGCACAGAAATCTGTAGATGATGATCCACTGACATTCTACAGATTGCATCACTCCTGTTCATGGAAGTATAGAGTTTTTCTAACAGCGCCTGCTTGGCAATTTCAAGAACTGTAATCAAGGTTACATAGAGTCACTTTTTAAAGATTTTTACAGTCATCTTTAAAGACATAGTAGCATATATAGCAAAAGAAAAAATGATATATATAACAAATTTGTGTTGACTCTTTTTTTTTAAATAGTAAATCTGTGTCTTCAATGAGTTTCAAGAGCCAACATTGACATTCAAATACCTAACTCCCTCAAAGCAAGCACACAATGTGTGCAGGTGCTAGGAATTCTAGAAATTATCCTTTACAGGTGCAAATTCAGGAATGTAAAACTACATTCCCAACACAGGACATATCTCTGAAATATTAATTCTGACAGTGAATAAAAATGAGTTTTAAGCTAACATAAATTGAAGTGTTAGCTATCTTCTAAACTTTCATATCTTACACATTCTTAAATTGCATTACCCATTATATTTTTCCTGATGGACCATTGTCAGCACTGATCACATTAGTTTTCTGTACTATTTATAAACTGTGCATTTTCTTTTAATCCACACTAGAATAAATTTGATGTAGGGAGAATTTATCAAGCTACAGAACAGATTTTGTAGTTCAACAAATATACAAATACTATAATAAAATACAATTGTCTTCTGCACAGCCTTGCTCCTGCTCTCAGTGAAAACACTGCAAAAAGCTCCTGCTTGCTCACGTGGTGAACGGAACTCTCCAAGGGTAAGTGTGGATTAACTACCTGGCAGATGTTCTTTAGTATCTTAGAAAGGTGCCCAAGAACACTGCGAGAACAACAAATGTGAATGGTTCTGATCACATGGTGGTGTAAGGTCAGAGTGACATTCAACTGAAATGAAAATTAAAGCTGCACTGAATATTCTTAGCTATTTCTGGGGAAATGAGGTGACTTTTTAAATGGAGATAGGGTAAGGCCAGTAACTAAAAAAATTAAAAGTAGTGACATAGTACTTTCATTTTCATTACTGAATGTTGATATAATTCCTATGAACTGTTTTGTAATTCTGAGTCATAGACAAACTCAACTCTATCACACAGCAAATTGTGAAACAAGTCCTTGTTTCAGCACAGTACTAGTATATTCCTGAGCATCTAGTAAGTAGTCTGGAAAGACTCTCTTCTTCCAATGAATAGTGTACCAGATCATAAATTGTCACTTGTCACCTCAATCAGGATTTAATTCTAAAGTCTGATTCACATTTATACAAAGGTGGGTTTATGAAGATTTAATAATGCAGTGTGGCCTTTACCAAAGTGTAATACCATATACATCCCTCTTCAGGAATTTTGTCCTGTTAAAGTGGAACAAAACAGATTCATGTGTATGAAAATTGTTTGTGGACTCTCAAAGATTAAAAAAAATCTGTAACTTTTGTTGCAAGCATTCCCACTTCCTACAATAAATCTATTTCCAGAAGTCAAATAAATACTTGATATCTTACTGCTTCATAAAATACAGTCCAGACTGTGAGAGCCATGGAGTACTGGCAGCTCATCTACTGAACATCTAAAGGGGCAGGCTGTTGGTTCTCAAAGCAAACACAATTATAACCAAAATGCAGATACTTTGGATTAACAAAGGCTACCGTAAAACTTACCTGTAAATACAGAAGGATGAGGGAAATTAACCACAATCAGCTTAGTCACCATTTCAGGGTAACATATGGCCACTAACCAAGCGATCATTCCTCCCCAGTCATGGCCAATCAACACACACTTGTTGTATCCTACCACATAAACACAGATACATGCTTTTATTTCAAAGGAATTAGTATCCATAGAAATTATCACATATAATAAAATCATTATTGGGCTAAATAGGTGGTTCAGCACATTTATTAAGGTAACTTTAATACTGCACTGCTTCCGTTACTAATGGTCAGAAAAAAACAGGGCACTGTTAGAGTTTAAAAATTTACAAATACTTAAAATTATTTAATTGGACTTCATTAAATTTTAACTATACTACCTCCATGTCAACTTAAAGTCACTCAGTATCCAGATGGCCACCCTGTTCACATCTTGGCCAATTCAGGGTCAGATAGACACTTCAATCTGCAGTCATTGTAACACATGTACACTTACCATGTTTAGGGAGTTTGGAGTTTGAAACTGCAGACAAAAAGACTGAGCAATCTCTGGAGCACCTCCAGAACAAAATTAATCTTAATGAATTTCTCTGAATATGAGAGGTTATCTAAGCACTCAATGCCATCATTATGCAAAAAGTAGGCATTATACTTAATAGCCATATATACAGCATGTATATACACTCCCATTTATATACTTAGGAGGCCCGTAGCTTTTCTCCATAAGCTGTTTTGTTGGCAATTTTTTAAGCTCTGGACATTTACATACTTATTCTTTCATCACTAAAAATGGTATTTTAGCAGCAATAGAAGGGGCATGGGCAAGATAGTGACCAAATGTTTTGAAAGCTTTACTATTCCTTCTTTAACTACTGCTGGAAAACATACTATAGTGTCAGATACCATCACCCTCCTCATCGAGGATTGGAATGTTGAGCACATAGACTACAAATGAAACATATAAAAGCCAAGATGTTTAGAATTCTGACATGAATTTGGACACAGTTGTCAAAGAACCTTATAAACCCTCTTGGATAGAAATCTTTTGGAGCACTTTTGATATAATTGAGTCCTCCAAAAGAATTTAACTTGGGATTAGGACAAACAAAGATAACAAGCCCCTGAAGTGCTTTTTCCAAAAAATTTCAAATCCCTCTGAAATTGAATTATGCTGAGAGCACTTCTCAAGCATAACCGTGGCATTACCATGGAGATTAACACAACCAGCAAAGGCTGGAAAATGTCAACAGTATGTGAGGACTGCCTGCCCAATCTTTTGCCCACACTTAAACACCACAAGTAAAGCAAATCCTAAATTAAAATCTCAGAACTTGAATCACTGCTTTATTATTTCTTCATATGAAATGCAGTAAGTTGTTTTACTATTGCTAGACTATCCAGGGAATTAAAATGATTCAGAGAATGACAATCTAATTCCTTGTGTTGCTCTTGGTGTGGAAGGGAAACACCCTTCACCAGGGGGTTACAATTTATCACCCAAACAGGGACACTTCAAACTGAACTGGAGGGGTGAATTTTGCACTTCAGCTCTAGACCTTTACACTGTGTGTCTGCCACAGAGAGCAGCATTCTCTCTTCTCCCTTCTGCTCTCAGTGTTGTGTAAGACAGAGTGATTCAGCTCTTGAGAACTGACTATTGTGAAGGAGTAGTATTTTCGGAGGGCTTTTTGTTTTTGGTTTTTTTTTTTTTTTTTTAATACAGCAGATGTACTCTCATCATCTCTGTAAAGCCCACAATATTTATTATGTCTTGTTTCTGCAAGAAGAATGTCATCTGATATAAATTCTTTGATCTGCAAGTGCTTTAAGACTCTAACTCAGAATATTATGCACTAAGTACAAGTAGTTGGGAAGAAAGACTTCTTAGGGAAAAAGACCATACGTTTGTACTGCTGGATTTTACAGCACATAGGATTTTTTTAAAAAACTCATTATGGAAAAATCATCTTTACATATTGCTTATATTGACATACACATTGTAATTAGAAAACAACCTTTTTTCATTTATAATAGTCCGAAAATATTAGTATCCTTAGATTTATAGCTACACACCTCTGTAATGCGTATATATTAAAAAAAAAAAAAACAATGCTAGATATTTATGGGTTTTTTTTCCTAGAAAATCAAGTCATTTATGAGTCAAGTAGGTTTTTCTTCTACTAACGCACCTAGAGATTCCAAAATATCCTTTATGTCTGCTATCAGGCAATCTAACTTGTAATTTTCTTTGTGAGCAGGAGCATCTGTTTCTCCATAACCTCTCAAATCCAGGGCCACCACTCGATATTCACTTTTAAATTCCCGCAATTGATGGCGCCAAGAATACCTAACAAAGGGGAAAAAAAGTTGGAGTTACAAGGTCAAGCAGTATGATACCAAAAATGCACTCAATGCTTTTGCTCCCAAATATTTGAGGGTAAACTAGCATGGCTTTGTTTGCAATGAGATTCTTTTTCCTTTCTGTGCTGTGCTGATGGCCCTTTGTGGCTGCAGTAGTTTTGTGCTCCCTTCTTGAATTCCCCAATAACAAAGTGCAGCTGCCAGAAGGGGGGGCATGGCCAGAGCCAGGGATTTTCAATTCCTGGAGTCTGGCACAGTCCCTTTGCTGCAAAGGAAGCAGACATAAACCAGACCACAGGGAGGACTATTCTGTTTTAACCTTGGAGCCATAGTAGCATCAAAAACTAAGGTCTGAAGAGCTTTCTCTTCTCCCAGGCTTACTCACAGCCATGTTTTGATGGAGCAGGGAAACATGCCCTAAAGCATGGTTCATTTTTTTATTCTATTCAGAAAAAGAATGTCAGATAATTCATACACTAAATAAACCAAAGAAAGAAATTAAGCTAATAACAAGTGATCTTGGTGAAGTTGATAGGATTTATCCTGTGTACACTTTCATCTGTGTCTCTGTACCAGAACTGTTGCTGAGCAAGCTCTCCCAATGTGTTGGTACTAGACAAAGTATTTCTTCCTTGTGTTTCTGCGGAAAAGAGCGATAACATTACATACATCAAAGGACATACAAAATCAAGAACTCAGGCAAAGGCCTGGGCTGTTCCTCACTCTGTAACAGTAAGCAGTGACTAGATGTGTGTTATGAAGCAAAAATAAAAAGAAAATGGTGGGTCTTATCCTGCAAGAACTACCTGCCCTTCAGCTGTTACTGAAACCAAATCTGTTTCCGAATAGCCAGTACCAAGACAGATATGGCCTTATCTTACACTGTAATAGAAAGACACATGAAAAACATGATCCTTCTGGACATATATAACAGTGACTGCATCCTTCTGTGCTAGGATCTAGCTTTTACTTCTGCTTGTTTCAACAGTTTCACAGAAAGGATATATAACATTTGGATCATTGGTGGTCGTAAGAGTGATGCACAGAATTCTACCTTAATCCAAACAGTGTCTATATCAGACCATGGGCTCTTCCACTTTACCTTTGTCTCCAGCCTGTTAGGGACTTTGAACTTAAATAATGTTACAGGAACACTCAGTCATACGAATCTGTATTCATATAAACAAAACAGAATATTTTCATTTCAGTGCCATATAATGCTAAGACAAGGTTTAGCTGCGATCCCCAGGAATGAATTTTTTAAAGGCATTATATAATGACTTGGAAGCTGAATTTGCCATGGTAACTGTTGCAGCTATTTTATATACTTCAGTAAGAAGAAAGAACCAGGCTCATAAATAAATAAATCAACGGTTTTTGTTTTCAGAAAATGTCTACAAGCTATTCTCATCCTCTCTTTTCACAACAGTCCATCAGTCTCCAAATATCTGACCTATCAAATGGGTAGGTTTTATATTCAAAGAAACCCTTTTACCCCATATGATATGTAACTGCTGGGCAACTGCTTTGCAAGCAGAATTTGGAAATGTTGTGAATGCCTCCAAGTTCATAAGGTTGAATCCATTTTGAGACTTTCTCATCACATTCTTTCTAAAAGGCAAGTTGTATAAAATGTAGCAGCTCACACACAACTTTTAAGTACTCAGCTGCCTCAATACATTATGTCCAATTTAAAGTATTTCCACAATATATTAATTTTCAAGTTCTTATGCATCTAAACCACTTATTGACTCTGGTGCGTTACATTCTTTAGTGATCTTTCATCTTCAGACATTCTCTATCACTCTTAGTGGTCAGTATTGTCTGGTTATATTTGTCCTATTTATAACCTTGAGACATTTGAAGGCAGAGGATTTGCTAAAATTAAGAACTGGAATTGTGGATCATAGCCTTTTTATTTTCCTAGACAAACAATACAAATTTGATGCTGCTTTACATCTCTCTTAAATTGTGGTTATTTTATCTTGTGCTCTCAGAACAATCACTATTCCTGAATGAAAAAGTCTTCACTCATTGAATGAACAACCCAGCATGAGTATTGGTAATATGACTGGTTTACAGACTATTAGCATGTCATATTTTTTTTTTTAAATAGCAATAGAAACTATGCTATTGGTGGTCCCAGTGACCTACATAACAGATTTTTTATTCACCCCTTTTGAATGGTCAGACAATACGATATATTAGCTGTCACTTGTAGCATGATTCACTATTCTAAACTGTAAGAATGCTTTCTGCTTTTTAAAAATTATATACCTGATATCAGTAGAATATGTATATGAAATGCTAATTTCACCAATACTCTTCCCCCTGTAGGGGAAATCAGCTGTAGTCTCATCGCCTGACTCTGTTAGAATATGCTTTATGCAAGATATGCATAATGTTTGAATAGAATATGTACTGCCCCATCTGTCTTTTCAATCAAAATTTACAGCTTTAATAATTTTAGATAGCAATTTATTATTAGAACAATGTACTTCTTTGAAACTTTAACTTAACATAAATGTGATTCTGTCCCATCATCCTGAAGGGCGTTAGTACCTAGGGGAAATTACTAGGGGAAGAGAACTGACCTCTCTTCCACCTGGGTCAGTTTAGCATGGTATGACCTGAGTACAGATTAACAGATCACAGTTCCAACAGTGGCCTCTAGCCCCTTAGCTGAGTTTGGAAAGGAAAAGGATCATTTACTTTGCTGAATTCCTGGCATTTGTACTTCCCTTATTCCCTTACCATTTTTTCCATTCAGGTTCTGTAAGCCATGCTTCACTAGTTAAACCTGACAATGACAGCCTGAGCAATTTGGTTAAATCATTGGACACATGACTGCTTTTCATTATTATAAACAAACATTTAGGGTTGGGTTTGATTCATCATTCGTCTTGTGATGAACTAATAATAGAAGCTTTTTCCCTGAGTAGCATTCTGAAATTAGGCTGCACAATAGCCTATAGAACTCATAGTTCTTCCCCTCCCCCAGTTAAAAAATAATGTATAGTATTTTTAATAAATGAAGCAATCCATATTACACTTAACATATAATAGATCCTTAGTTTAACACCCTCTGCTATAATTCATAAGTTTAGCCATATAGTACAAGTACTATCCACACAGGAAATTTGTTTAAAACTAGCAGTCCCTTCACAAAGTTTGCAGGAAAGGATACATACCTAAGGAAAACTGGATTGACAGTACAAAAAAGATGGTTGGTTTGTGTTAGTCTGAAGGAATTTTTTTGTGGATGCTGCAGCTAAAAAAACATTTCAGTGGTTCATCGCCTACTAAAACGTCATGCCATTAGTTAGTACTCATAAATACATATAAGGGATCACACTGGGGGTATTGAAGCAGAGATTCACCCTTGGGTATCTCATGCAGTCTCTTTTATAATAGAAAATCATGAAGGCAGTTTTACCAGAATTCTGGAAAGCCATGAAGCAGCAGCATGAGTGGTTTGCCCCTTTCTCCAGCAGCCACATAGTGGAATCGTAACCCTGAATCCTAAAAAAAGAGAAAAAGGAGGGTGTTTTTAATTGCTCCATAGAACTCCTATTTTGGGATTTGAGAATGATGATGGTTTCAGACCATATTTTAAGAAACAATATATTGCACCTAAAAAGAATATCAAATGATCAGTTTTGAAGCTGAAGCCTTCTGTACTTCTGAGATCAGGTATCTGCTACACCCTGGCAATGCTGAGTATCCCACACCCTGGACACCACAGCTTCTTCCAGGAAGGAGCATCTCTACTACCTGCCAGGCTGTGTGCCTGTGTGCCAGTCCAGCCCTGAGCACACCAACGCTTCTGACAGAGCACTGCCTGGCACAGCCACTGGGAAATGCAGGTTATTGTCAAGGCAAGAACATTGCTTTCACACAGACACCAGTCACGTGCTTTACAGAAAGACTTTAAAAGGCAGTATACTTTAAATGCACTTTCAATCTTACAGTTAGCTGGTAAGATTATGCAACTGTTTAAAACCATCACATTGCATTCTGGCATGATAAAGGACCACGTGGATTCTTAACAACCCAAAGCAATCAAAATTAAGTAACTAGAAAGCAAGTAGTTTTTGCTAGTTTTTACTGTTCTAGGTTTCAGACTCACTTCAGAAAATTAAGCTTTAATGTCATAATCTTCTTTTTGCCTTGTCAATAGTCACTTTTTCTGATGCATCTTTTAAGAAAATGGGTTTTATGAGAATTACAAGCAGGCAAGTTACTTATTGCAGAAGCTGAACACTGAAATGCTATTGAATTGAATGGATGTACACAAGCTTGCACTGACTCAAGGTCAAATCCAGTAGAATTTAAATAAATTGTGATTATGACCTAGAGGTTTTACTGAATTCTGACACAGAAGTGGAGACAGAAGTTGGGAGTTAGCTCACAAAATACTGTTTAGAAGTCATGTGAAAGAAACTGCAGGAAGGAGGGTTGTACAGCTCCTGAACAAATGTCAAAGCCTGCACTGTCTCTGCTATTTCAAAAAAGAAAGAAAAACCCCATGCCTTTGCTGCACATCAAGAGCTAATACCAGGGCAAGGATCACAAAAGCATACAAAAAAGGTTTTCTTGCCAAAGATGCTTCAATTGCTCTGAGATATCTTGATACTCGTAAGTCACTAACTAGCTACAAAACCATTAACTTATATTCTGATTCTTGAAAGGGCTCTGAAGAGGGAACTCTTTGGATTTTTTTATACTTGCTCTGGATGTAATAGGGATTTTTGCTCAGTTTTGCCCCTAATTACACTGATATTTCACTTCTGGGATGCCAACGAACTTGAAGTCCCTAGAGGCAAAGTAAATTCCTAGTAATTTTTGGGGCCATTACATCATCTGTGTAATTCTCCAGCTCACTCTGCCTTTGATCCTTTTATATTTAAAAAAGTAGAAGTTTCTCAGTCTCCTTCCACAGTTTCTCATTTGGTGAGTAGGGGGTAAGCCCTCCTCAATGCTGCTTCTTTCAGTTAGTGTCCTCTTGGGATTTACCCTCCATGTTTTTATTATAATCTATTTATTGCTTTTAAGGACCTTCCCTTTACTCAAGAAAATTCATTCGCCACTTGTACAGCAGCAGTTTAAATATCACATGGCCCAAACTAAGCCCATCCTCGACTTTTTCAGTTGCTGCTTGTCTTGGGGTGACTTTGTGATTTGTATCCCCTATCCTTGCTCTACCGACTGAGCTATCCCTTTTTTCCACCCCCCAGAACAGACATAGGATGTTGCCACCTTTTCTGACTGTTTTATTGAAATCTGAATAGATTTGTAGGATAAATGTGTTTGGAAAGTAATCCATTAGCCTGCTGTTATCCAACAGCAAGAGTTTCTTATTTCCTGAAATGAGTGATCGACTGTCATATTGACAGCAATTCGATTTGGCCCCAAATGCTCTTCTATTACTGTCATACCCCTCTCACTTCCCCAGCAGCCTGTTCATATACTGCTTTGTGCTACAGGAAAAAAGAACATGTCATATGAGTGAAAAAGCCCACACATGCCTCCTAATGATGTTAGCAAAAGAAAACAAGCAAATCATGACAAACTGAGGCTCAGTAATATATGTTAGTACTGCCTGGCACGAAACCATCTGCACAGAACCCTGGGAACAGAGATCTTTTTGCTTATTTTATGAAAAATAGCACTTGATAAAACTTCCTGTGCATTCTCTGCTCACCTATAACTGCAAAAGAAACCTAGCTAATACAACTTCATTTAGAACACTTGGTAAAGGAGCAAATCACAGGTAGAGACCTGAGACAAGTACAGAAATTGTCTGGTGGCTTAAACTGAACAACCTGAGGCCAGCAATTAGCTTCTTATTCTGCGTTTTCCCTGAAACAGTGATGCTCGGAAACGAGCTCCCGGGTGCAACTGGGCAAACCGTAAATACCAGAGAGAGCAGAGGCAGTGGAGGGAGCGGTGGCTTTCGGGAGACCCGCGGCCGACGAACCCCTCAACACCCACCCAGGGCTCCGCACCCGGGCCGGCCGGGTACCGCGTCCTCCCGGCCTGAGGCCCCGCAGCCGGGCCGGGCACGGCACCTCTCCCCGGGGCAGTGCAGGCAGGCGCTGGATGCGCGCAGCTGTGCCAGTACGCACAGCAGGGCAGGCGGGCTGTCCGCGCACCCCGCGCACAGCTGGACAGGCAGGGCTGCTATGCACAGCGCAGCCCACGCACAGCACAGCTGGGCAGACAGGGGTGCCCTGCACGGCGCACCCCGCACAGCAGGGCAGGCGGGCACGGGTGCCATGCACGGCGCACCCCGCACAGCAGGGCAGGCGGGCAGGGGTGCCATGCACGGCGCACCCCGCACAGCAGGGCAGGCAGGGTGCCATGCACAGCGCACCCCGCACAGCAGGGCAGGCGGGCACGGGTGCCATGCACGGCGCACCCCGCACAGCAGGGCAGGCAGGGGTGCCATGCACGGCGCACCCCGCACAGCAGGGCAGGCAGGGTGCCATGCACACCGCGGGGGTGGGTGCCTGCGCGCCCAGCGGGGCCCGCTCCCCCCGCCCGCGCCCTCACCTTGATGCGGACGTAGCAGTGGGTGCCCAGGGAGGGGTCGTTGAGGCAGGAGGGGGGGTTCTCCCGCA
>VZTI01000775.1:2411484-2456063 GCA_013397865.1 Struthidea cinerea
AATGTATCTTATATACTTTACCTTCTGAAATGAAGAGAATCCATAGACTTGTTTGCTTTTAGCACTAAAAATGAGATAAATCTGTACAGGTTATAACAATGCCCAAGGCCTATTGTACACTAAGTACTCTAATCATAAAATAACAGGTTTTTAGAGAAGATCCCAGGTCAGGGAGTTATTCAACCTCATAAGTAAACTCAACCTCTTCTCAAATAGAACTTGAGCAATACTTACCTTTCTTGGAAGAAGTTCAGACATTGGCTCTAGTATGTTTTTATCATTACATTTATCATTGGGTGTACAATGACCTGATGGAAGAATTAAAAAGGACTTTTCAATCATGTTGATTTTATGGACTATTTTTTCCTCAAATCTAAATGATAAAACTTTAGTCATTCCAGGAATTGACTTAAAAGCTTACATTGCAGTTTATGATTCGGTTCAGAAAGACAGAAATTCTTCCAAACGTTTCCTAAGCTTAAGTTGAACTGGACCACTTCTCTCCACTTTGGGGCAGGGAAAAGTATAGTTAGCTCAACTATAGATGAGAAATTAACTCCTGGTTAATTCTAGGAGAGGTCCCAGCAGAACGCTCAAAACGTTTGGTCAGAAAGCCTCAACACAGCCCTTTGCCACTTACTCACTTCCTCCCCTCCCCACCTAGCCCTCTATCCTTTTGATTCCAGCATTATTTAAGAGTACCTGATTGATCATGCAAACTCATTTCATTGAAAGCTCTCAACCCTATTTATTTTTTTTAAAAAAGCAAATAGGTCAGCCATCAAGGGCTAGTCCTCACATTTACAGTAGCCTACAGATGTACAAATACTCCATGCTGTTACTTCATTATTTGAGGGGAAAAAACCCCCAAGCATTATTTTCAAACCAAAGATAAACAACACATTTTATCTCATCTTCTGCTGTAGTTTGAGATGTTTCAGTATTTAGGTAAACACTTAAGAAACTTCATGTAACATATTGGCTTTTTTTTATTATGCAAAGGATAAATTTTTGAATGTTTGAATCCAGCATTCTGAAGTATCAAAGCCTCAGCCAGTTTGTCATAAAAGGGGTTTTCAGAAAGACCTCACAGCCTCAAAACTTTATAAGTGAAAGTCCTTAGTTGACGCCATGGACCAGTTCCAGCTGCTGCAAGTCTAAGCAAAGGGGGTCAGTATATGTATGACTTGCTGTGTTAAGACCCTAAAATGAATAGAAATTCATAGAGAATTAAATCTCCATTTTTAGAATTGCTTTAATACACCACAACTAGTTAGCATTCTTCTTTGGCAAAAATAAGAGTTCATCAGTAAATAGGCTCTGCCCTTTAATTCCATCAAGTTTTCAGAAGCTTCTTCCCTCCCCATAGAGGTGTTCTAGAGGGCAAAGAGTAAAGGAGAACCCAAAATAAGCGTTGTCTGGTAATACTGGACACAGAGCATGGATGTTCAGTCAATTCTTTAGTTTGAAATACGTATGAAGTATAGAATGCAGCTTTCGGAGGGTCAGTGTTCTTGTAATAATTGCAAGTTTATTCCATAGTGAAAGTCTCTTTGGCATTGATTTACTGTCAGATCCTTGTTACCAAGAGCCAAAGATAATAACTCAAAATACGCACAAAGTGCCCTAGGAAAAGAGCTTCATGAAGCTTCAGCAGAAGACATTTTAAAGGCCAGTGAAGTTCAACAGATTAAAGCATCAATTCTCAGACTTCATGGAAGACTGGGTTACTTATCCCTAGTACTACATTCAGAAAGCTAAATTCTTAAATAAAAAAATAATTCTCTTTATATATTTTAACACAGAACAAGAACCAAAGATCCATTTAATTTCACTCTTTTTTTTTTAAAGCAGCAAATAAAGAAAGAGCAAGGGAAAACTGCACACCCACTGTTATTCTATAAACTGATTAATGTACAAGTGTTCAGCAATATATTTCTTTGAACCAGTTTCATATACATTTTTAACTTTGCTCCCCTGATAATGGTTACAATTTTTATTATGACATTACATACTTTGTTCTTGACTTATGGATATTAAATCAGCTGTTCTCACACTGGTCTTGTTTTGAAGTTTATTTGATTTGTCTAGATGTCTTGTTTGCTCAGCTTGTTTACTCCAGTCATCACTGTCAACCTGGAAAATGGTGTTGGATATCTAGAAGAGAAGCTGGACTTCAAAATATGTTCTTCATAGTATTTGTGTTTAGCACATAAGGATTCTCATTATACAGCATCAGGATTAAAGGTTTAGAGGCTTAGAGCAGTAAATTCTTGCAGCTCTAGTTTCTGTAAACACCAGGGAAGAAACAGATTTCATTCATGTTATGGTAACTAAAGCAAGTTCATACATCAAGACTTCAGATTTAGAATATGCACTGCTCAGCAATCCCAAGCGATGGAGAGGGTAGAGCATGAGAAACTGATACAAGATCTTTAACCCCTAATACTGTACACCAGAATAAGGTTGTCATAAAGCTTGCTGCACTCTAGCTTGTGGATCAGGGTAAAGGGTAGCTGTGATCTTCAGTGCAGTGGTATTTTTTCTCTGTGCAATATTACTCTGTGTAGTAATCCCTTGAATTGAGGACAGCGCTGTGCAAACCTGAGTCATAATTTGCATTACCTGCTACCTTAGACAGTGGACACCAATAGGAAAGGGTGAGCTGCTTTTCATCCTTAATTACAGGACACATTCTTGTGCTCATAGATTCAAGAGGTAGTTTCTATCCATTGCCAAAAATAAAGCTATTACAGCCTGATTAAAGCAACTAAATTTTCAATCACATTCAGAAAGATTATTAATCATCATAGGAGGGAAGTGATTGTGCTGCACACATCAATAACTTCTTTTGTTCCACTGAGGCCCTTCTAACCAGGAGACTCTCCAAGAACATATTAAGGCAGAAATCAACAGTGACTAAATATTTTGCAACCTCATCTAGACCCTGAAAGCCCCAGTTTCCATAGCTTTAGGAAAACTTATGACAAGCAAAACACTTTTCCAGTATAGCCTCTAGACCCTCAGTATTGCTCAGTTTGTGAAACTGATATTTCTACAAAACCAAAGCACATATTAAAATCTGCCTCTTTTGTAAAGCTGTTGGTTTACAGGGTGGACTTTTAACCTGTAAGTGTGCAAGGGCTACTTAAGTTCAAGCTATAGCCCTGAAAAGAAATAAAATAAGCTTTATAGTACACTATAAACTTGATCAGCCAAACTTTTCTTTTGTGTTGCAGCCAATAGGCAATGAAGTAACGCCCTGTTAAAGGATGAGAATCACTTTGTTATTGGGGTTTTAGAAAACTTTTGTTGTAAACCTTAAACAGCCTTCATCACATCAAATTCAAGCCTGAAGTATTATATTACATCTTATTTAAAGGGTAGGAACATGCTTTAAAGATGTTGTTTGAAATTAATTCATTGGAGAGAAGCACGTATTCACCTCTGGAAGAGCATTTCTGGAGTGGATGACAGAAGACTGATTTGTCTGTGGAGTATTCTGAGGAATTTGCTGGTATGGAGCATCATGCAGAGCAGGTACAGCTGAGATTATACCTGAGAAAGAAGTAGGGTATGATTTTCCCCCTATCATGCAAAATGCAGTCCTACATCTCAAAATTAGGTCACTGTTTAGATCTGTGGAGTAAGTCAGTATAAAGATATGTATTCTGGCCACATGATTTAAGAGAGTTATTTTTAATTAGTTTTTAATTGATTTCTCAGTTAATCAGCTACCAGTTCATGCTGTCTTCTACCAAAATCTCAGAAGTGTCTGACGTTATTAGACTTTTTGAAATGAGGGAGGGAAAAGAATAGCTCCTTGGGTCAAGTTCCTAAGCAGCTTCATGTATTTGATGTGTCTAGACAACAACAATCAATTCAGAAGACCTATGGCACCAAGCCTTACATTCAGCTGATAGGCATTTCAGACATGAACTTGGATAGTGGGGACAGGTTTAAGCATCTAATTCCTGCCTTAAGGTGTTCAGCACTTCCTGCAACTCCAAGTTCCTTAAGGTATCCTTTTCCATCTCATTGGAAGGAAGAATGAACACCTCCTGGTTTTAATACTACTCTGCCCCACCACAAGTGCCCCAGTAATCAGAACCCCCCCTAGCCAATCCTCAGTGCTTCCATGCTTTAATTTACATCACGTTCTTTTGTAATCCATACCGTGCAAGGACTTTTTCAATTATCCACTTGCTAACCTCCAAAACTCCAAGATAAGCTTGTTGGGCAATACAGGCATCCTGACACCCCTTCTTTCCTCAGCAGTCAAACATAGCCATAAAGGTATTACCTGAGAGAGTCTGAGCATTTTGTTCTGATGGATTAAGTGATCCACACTGAAACCTTCGTGGTGCATTGGGAGGTTGCTGCTGCAGTTCAGGTGATCCACGATTTTGCAAGCTACTAGTAAGAGAGGAGGGCTGTGCTTGCAGAACAGCATTGCAGGACGTCCTCTGTAAACAAAGTGGTATTCTCTATAAAGAGATTGCAGTGGTTAATACAGCCAATTTTTTTTGATAGCTATTTGATCCTCTTTTCCCACCACTACCCATTTCCACTGTTATTGGATTCAGTACTCCTTATATTTATTGTGATACTGATCCATAATTTTCTAAGAGTTTTGATGACAAAAAGCCATGAGGCAAAGTGCACTCTCTGCCTTGGTCTGACAGGTACAGAAAACCCCTGATAACAAAATGTAATGTGAGGATTTCAAGTATGATGTTTGTTGCTACTCAGAAGGTCAGTAAGGGGCTGCTACAACTGACCAAGCTGAAGCTCATTTCCTGGATCCTGTTTTCTCAAGTTTATTGCTGTCATTCTGTCACTGCAGAGGCTGCAGTTCTTAAGCAAAAAAAAAAAAAAAAAAAAAAAAAAAAAAAAAAAAAAGAGGGTGTTGCATAATTCCTTCCCTGAGTCTTTGCTTATGAAGATGCAGAAGGAGCAGCTGAATAATAAATTTGCAGCCTAGTTTCCTGTACTTTAGGGGAAACCAAGTCTATTGCAAGAAGAATGAAGGTTTTGCTCTGATTTTGCTTTGAAATTCAAGGTCTCTGTCTCTGGTAGCTTCAAGGGAAATTGTTAAAGGCAGCTAACCTTGACAAGAAATAACACCCACTGTATAATACAGGAATAGAGCAATTCAATCTAAGAAGCATTAAGAATTAGTTCTAGGTAAAACTGCTGTTGGTTCTAATTATACCATAGCAATAAGCAATATTAAAGTATTCTGAAATTAAGGAGTATATTGCACAATTTATTTCTTTTCAGGTGTAGAAGTGAGGTTATTAAGAGATTAAAAAACATTTAAGTGGAGCTTGCACTGTTTATTAGGTCAATTCTATACTCAGAGATCGATTTGGAGAATATCTGTCTTTTTTGGGGGTGGGTGGGGTATGTGGAGCATTCTGCCCTTCACCAAACACGTAATCACGACAATGATTATAAAAGGTAAGAGCCTCAGAAGTTCTCCCAGTATATCTGTTCCTGTACAGATGCATAAGCTACTTTTAACAAACAGGCTCATGTGACATCTTCATAGCAATCAGTCCTACAAAACAAATAGCAGTCAAGCCATATTCATTATTTCCTGATAAAGTTGCATCATTTCGAGTACCGTTGTATGTTAAAAAATAACTTTGTTTGACAAAGTTATTTGCGTAATTACTTTGTTATTTGTTTAGGGCAAAAATACTATAGCCATTCCAGCCAGGTTTACCTTAGACTTTTCCATAGAAGCTGGACAGTTCTGCCTGGCTCCAGTCTGTTTTGAGCAGGTTTCTGTAACCGTAAATACAGTGAGGTGGGCAGAAAAAGGGGGATGGAAAAAACCAAATCAGTCATTGACATATGTTTCATTATTCACACATACAAGGTGTGAGTTGCAGTTGTACCTAGAGTCAAACCTCACAGTGAAAGGAACATTCTTATCTTGAATTCATTGACTTGAGCTTGATGTGTTTAGAGAACTTCTCCCAGATATAAAAAGAGACCACAAAGATTCCTGCAGGATCAAGGTCTTCATTGCCATTGATTCACTGTGTTTGCTCCCCCTGCCACTGCAGAGAGCTGAGCATTCATCTCACCTTATACCTCATATGGAGATCTACACTGTAGACCTCCAGTCTGGCAGATCTATTCTGTCCTAGAAAACTAAAGAGAGTTCTGTGTACAGAGAAACATCATTCAGTGTTCTGATGCTGTAATATCCTTTAAACAAGCTTGAAACACCTTAAGCACCAGGGTGGATTTTGGCTCTGCAGTTAGTGCTGTAGGCACTTTTCTTGCTCAGGTCACCCTTCATGCTGCAGACCAGAAGATGAAAATAAAATGAATCACTTTCAAAAAGGGATCAAAGCTACGAGAATAAGCTGTAGCCCAACAGTCGAGTGTTCAGGTTAGATACACAGACCTTTTGCTAGCTTATTTTGGTCCCTAAAGATTTTCACTTGTAAGTTGAATGGATGTAGTGGGGTTTGGTTGTTTTCTTCTTGGGTTTTGTTTTGTGTTCGTTACCTGGAATCTCAGTATTAAGGCATTCATTTCATAGCATTTGAATTAAGCCTTCAAAATGGAGCAAACCAAACCAAAGATAACTAAAGTCCTTGGTAAGCACGTGGAACAGTAGATGCTAACAGAGATAAGATATTTTGCCCACACAAACACAAAAATAAGCTTTCTAACCTGATTCAGAGTCACTGCTATCTGAGGAGCTAGAATCACTGCTAGTGCTGCTGCCAGAATCTGAGGAGCTGCTGCTGTCACTCAGTCTGCTTGGCCCAGTACTTGACTCAGCATTGTTTTCAACTGCAAGAGAAAAAGACAATTCAGAACAACCTGCAATGGAGCATTCTTCATATACAAGACTAGGATCGACCTTGTTAGGCCTGTTTTCCCATGTAAGAGTTCATCTTATTTCGCTTCCTTGTCTACTGTCCATTTTGCAGTGGACTTGAAAACAAAGGCCTCCCTCTAGAAAGAGAGGAGTGGGATTTACCAGCAGCAAGCTACTTGAATGAATGAAATATCCAAGGAGGAGCTGTAGTCACACAATTTACAGTTCTGAGGTAGATTAAAACTATACAAGTCTTAAGATACAATTCAAGTAATTTTCCCCCATAAGCTTTCCTGCTGTTAAGAGCCTGTTTCTGTGCATGTTGCTGCTGCCAGACTTGGATGCAGAATTCTTTATCTACAGCCAGCTCTTCTTTCCCCGACCACGTGTACTCCCAAATTGCCATCTTTTGCCACCTCCCCACCATCTGACTATTTTGCATCTACAGGGTTGATTTAACTTGGCTTATAATGATTTTGCAGTCAAATCTTTTTCAAAGTTTTTGCTCTGATGGAAGCTTTGAAAATGGTAAGTTACATGGATACCTGTTTCCCTGGACACAAGTCCAGATTTAGCTCTTGTAAACAAGCCAGATACCAGCTGTAAAGATTCCCTAGCCAGCTTCTTTCCCTCTCCTCACAAAATATACTTCATAATTGATTTCAGCTGCTTCTTGAAGCTTTTCTTTGTAGGATATTTTCAAGCCGTTATGTATACCAGACAGGAAGACTTGACTGAGCTAATGCTGGATACAAGTGTCCTGTGTCTTCCAGAGATGATTCTATCATTTCAGCTAACTGGTTTTACATAGGAGCTAAATAGCTATCCAGTGGAGGGCAATAATAGCACTCACTATTTTAATGAGGAACAGCTTGACTTATAATAGCAGCATCAGCTGTATTGATCCATTCTCAGCCCCTGATGAGAATCATCAGTAAGTGTACAGCTCAAGTATGCACTGAATTTCTGGCTTTGATCTTGAACTGCATTATTGCCTGAAAAACGGAACTGATTCTCCTAGGACACTTCCTTAAGTCTACAATAACACAGCACACCTGTCACTGATACACAAATTTTGTTAGCATGACAGCATTAGCGACACTGCCACCTAACAGGTATTACTAGAATTGGTTATTCTTGCATCTCTAAACCACAGAAAATGAATTGCAAACAAATAGACAGTGTGACTCTCCACACGCCCTGCCATGTTTTCATATATTAGCATAAAGGAATTGTTCAGTGTCTCTTAATTTCTGAAGCTGTTACCGTCTTTATCTGTAATAAAGTATTAGGTGCAGAAATAAGGAAGCTGCTTTAGACAGAACAAGTAACTGACTAAATTTGCCTCTGTGACTCCAGCTCACTCAACATAGAAAGAATCTTGAGACTAGCAGTGGGAAGCTTAATACCCCAACTATTCTGAGGAGAAAGTCCCCAGCTGCCTAACAGGACTGACGCCCAAGGGAAGAATCCCACTTTAAGCTATTTCCATTGCAAATGAGTAAAAGTAAGAGCCACATTACTCTTGAAGCCCTCCTTCTTTGGGTTTAGTTGACCATTGACATCCAGTAGTCTCTTCTCTAGCTCTTGTTTCCTCTCAGAATTAAGTTCTTCTTTTGACTTTGTTGATTTTTTATCTGCATGTGAAACAGAAGTTAACATGAAAGCAAACCAGAAAGCAGATCTAGTGGGCTTTTAAAAACATCATTTATGCTACGTACCCTGCTTTCTTTGTTTCTTCTTCAAACAGGTTGCTACATATTTCTCTAGTTCTCTGAGTGTTGAAGCATTTAAAGTTTCAAAGTCTATTTCTATCTCATCAGGGTTAGAGTTCCTCAGTGCAGGTTCTCTTGACTGTATTATATGGACTACTTTCCCAAGCTTATCTCCAGGGAGTTTATTTATGTCCAAACTCAACTGTCGTTTTTCATCGTAATTCATAGGTTTGGCAGCATCTTCATCTTCTGACTTATGTGCCAACAAGACCTGCTGCATGGTTTTCTTTGACTGACTGCAGGAAAAAAGTATGCTGCAGTAACAGCAGTTTAAAATAATCTGACACCCACACAAGTTCCCCACACTTACATGTTTAAACACAGCTTTTTCTTAGACTTCTTCATGTATTTCAGATTTTTCTTCTTTTGAATCAAGCTTTTTAGTTCAGCTTTTTCCTTGTTCTTTCTTTTCTCACTTTTAGCCTTCCCTTTTTTCTTTTCCGGTCTAGATAAGCATGCTTTGGTCAAAACCCACAACTGCTGGTGAAGAGCTTTAAGCTATCAAAAACAAAAAGAAAACAAAAAAACCCCCAAATGCTGATAATCTTGGCCAACATAGGAGGAACAATAAACTGGTCCTAAATATCACAGGAAATTTATGGCAGCTGAGTGGATATTAATAGGATATTTGCTTTCCAAACATTTTACTATATTGTATTTTAGTCATAGATTATGCATCTAGAAGATGTAGGACTGTTTATTTAATTCAGACATTTCTAACAGCATGTGCCTTTTAGCATCCTGTCGAGAATACTTTCCCCCACGCCCCCCCCTCCCCCCCCCAAAAAAACCAAACCCCAAAACCAACACTGTAGGGGTTTCCAGCAGCCTCTCTTCAATTTCAGGCATTTGGGATGCACATAAATGCCTTATTCAGTTATACTTCTACAGCATTGCTGGATTAGGCACATGGGACTGGGCTCACACATCTTATTTTGCAATATGAAATGGCTAGTTGGGACATACTAAGAATTTAGGAGAAGAGCTTCACACAACTTTGTTTAAACTTCAGGAATTGGAAGATGGTCAGATGATGAGATTAGAAATCAGACACACTGAAATAACTCACTACTGTGAAGGTTGGCTTGTACACCTGCATTTTTCCTTCTGCCTACATTCATAAATTGATGATGCTAATCTGACAAGGCCTGAAAACTGTCTGTCATTGACTAAGCAGAACAAATGCTAATTTTCCCCAGAGTTTATAGATAAAGCAGCAACAGGTTAAAAAGTTATGTTCAAGTAGAACTTGTTATGTTCAACACCCATCGCACTCCTAATACGAAGCATGGCTTTGCTTCACTGGTTAGCATGAGATTCCTTCTTTTCTCTCTCATACTGAGCTTTGTGAAGTAGAATTTAATGACTTGCCTTTGTGTGGCTCAAAAGAGACTGAGGGTAAGAACAATGCTTTTTAACCATATGAAATAAATGACCCTGTTGGAAAAATATGCTACTAAGCTACATGTGGAATGTAGCGGGCTCTCATACCACAGGAACACAGTTTTATTTTTTGAGAGTCCTTTGAAGAAGCGGTAGGCAAGAGTAGTAGAACGATTGTTCACTAAAACCACTTTGTATTTGTTGAGGCACTATTCATTTAACATTTGGCAATGCTTCCGAATGGGAATAAGGTTCTGTGTTATAAATACAAGTTACTAGAATCTTTTAAAAACTGATTTTTGTTGCTAAGCCTTGGTATAGACCATTGTAAGGGGCATTGCCAGAGAGATCTTAAGTCACACACATTAAGTACTAATACTTACTTGCTCCTGAAGCTTTTCGAGGTGCACTTTTTTCTCCTCTTCAGAGTCTTCAGATGATTTTTCTTCTGAAGAGTTATCATTACTACTTTCACTGGAAGAAGCTTCTGTCATTTGTCTCATACGCTGTGGCAGATGATCACTTGGAACAGGCTCATCAGGAATTTTAGCAAAGTGCATTTCAAAAACATCCTGAAGAGTTAGGTTTGGGAACAGCATATTTTTCAGATTTCTAAAAGCATTTTGCAGCTATTGTAGAACTAGATAGCAACATAATAGTTCAGTAATATTAGTAGATTCTACACCACAGCATGAAATGAACTATTCTTTTTCAAGTCTGACTTAAAAGATAACTCACCTGAAGTTTTCTTGCCATAGCAACTATTTCATGGTCTGGAGAATTATGTTTGTAGCAGCTCATGAACATTAATCTAACATCTGTAGCAAATTCTTGTATATCACTATATTCAAAGTTATCCATTTTCTTCTAGAGGAAAAGAATTTTAAAGCACATTTAGTAGACAGCATCACCATGAACTAGCAGAAAGAAAGGAGGAACAAGAATTTTAACATATATAGTCAGGTTCAGCTTGTATCAAGACAGTACAAAAAACATTAATCTAAAACATTAATCAAGACAGTATAAAAAACATTATGGAGATACCTGCTTCTCATTTCAACATTGTCTCTTTAACAAAATTAAGAGATTTTTTTTTCCCCCTCTTTTAAACAGACTTAATTGTAATTGCTAGAAGGACTTTGTAGTACTAGTTTCAGCACCTGGTCAAGATGACAATGTTTGGGTGGTTTTATTTGGTTCTGAACTCAGCATCTGTTTTTGATTCTAAGCATGGTATTTACACAAAGCTTATTCCATAATAGCTGGAGTCAAACTAATGGACTAGAAATTGGGAAATGACCTTTATATTGTGCAAGTCAGCTTTCAGGATAATTTAGTTAACTATTAAAATTGAACATTCCCCCCAAAAATGGAGCTTAACTGGGCTAAATAGTTTAACCCCATACAAATACGCTCAGCGTTCACACGAGAGATATGAGAGATGGAGATATGTCCACATATCTCCATCCAGAACGGATGCTTTCCACTCAAAAGGTGAAATGTGTAAACATACAGTGTATGTATTGAGATTGAAGGAAAAGCAGAAGTTGACAGAATTGCATTTTGTTTTATGGGGCATTAACAACAGCACTGTGTGTACAAACAGAGATATTTAACATGCAGCATGCTTGGAAGGGCTTAATAGAGATCATAATTCCCTCACTAATTATATTAGCTTGTTCAGCAGTTAAGTAGATTAGCCACTATGTGTGGCTATGTACCGCAACGAGACTCAGAAGAGTTTCTTCAGTGACTTTGGCTAAGTTTGAGAGACATAAATGTATCTGGTTTCTAGGCCCGTTATGTCTTTCAAAGGAGAACCAGCTTTCATGACACCTTTTCAGGTAACAGATGTAAAACCTTGTAATTACACACATAGTCCAAGTTTCCCCAGAAACATACTTACTTTAATGGTTCCTAGGTCTGTAGGATATTTGGCAATGGCTTGGTTCACACCAGTGGAGAAAGATGCCACATCTACAGGTTTTAAGAAAGGCCACGCATATGCTGCATGTTTCTTTGAAAACATTTCTTTAAGTATTGCATTACAGTGTTTTAGTTGTTCTGATAACTGAAACTTTTTAATAATTCCAGGTGGCTGTTGAGAATCTGAAAAGGATCTATTCAGAAGCTTATTTGTTACCGTACATTCATTTTCACCTCCACGTACTTTAATAGCTTTTCTTTCATTAACCATTACAGAAGATTCACCACTTGCTGTCACTATTGAAGTACTAGGAGTTGTAGTGTCAGCCTTCCTTTTCACACCTCTTTTTGCCTAAGAAAAGAAAAAAAAATAAACAGGTGTCCAGAACAGTAAGAGAATGGTCAGTTTTAGATTATTCTTTTGCGTGCGTGTAGTCCAAAAAAGCGTCAGAACTTTTACAGCTATTGAAGTCAGAGCAGAATGCAGCAATTCCCCAAGCTTAGACTAAAAACCTACAAGGTATTACAAGATCAGCACACCAAGCTCCATTTTAGATGTAAAGAAAAGAAGATGATGTACTGCAGGTCAGACTGTGGTCAGATTTTAGCCAATTGTGAAGATCCCAGGAAGCTGGCAGGTTATGAAATTCCATGAAAGTTGACAGCCATAGGAAGGGGAAAAACTACTGCAATTCATTTTAGTCCTGGTTGAGTGCCTTATGTGCACAGTTTATCTCCGTTTTTCTTTAACTTGGTTAGTATCTGGTTTGGAAGCCATATAACTTTTGCTTTGTCATCAGTGTTCAGACTCTACGCGAGTGAAGTGTAAATATACACTATAGGAGAGTCTGGCAGAAGTGCCTATTCCTCACTGGAAGAGCAAAACCAAAACTAAGTCAATACAGGTTTGTTTTTCATATGTTCACATACAACTCAGATTGAAGTAAACAAGAATTTGCTTTGCTTTTGTGAGCTACAAACACCTTCCATTCTAGTTACACAGTGTTTAAGCAAACATGCTAATTTTTGGAGAATCAAGGATTTGATTTACATTGAAAACATGAGACGTTATTAAATAGAACTTAGAGCTTTATTTTAGTACTAAAACCATTATCCTTAAGGTGAAGCTTGCAGAAGTGTATATAGTAATACACTTCAAGAATGATCATCTTAAAGTTCATTTTTTTTCTTTGAGAACAACATTTTAAAACCACATTTATAAGGAAAGATGCGCCAAGCAATCATCCCAATTTCTGTTTAGTTTCTAGAATTAGTACTGCCCCAGTTATTTAGCAGAGACCTAGAAGATTTTAATAGAGATCTCTTACTATCTTCTATTATAACAAAAGTTTCAAAAAGATATGGCTCCTAAGGTTTTGTCGTCAGTGCTGGAGGAAGAAATTTCAATATCTTTCTTTCTGAAAGTTATTTGAGGAAACTTACTTTTGTTATAGAGACTGCAGCTGGCATTAAAGCAGTCAGCTGAGCTGCAGACAAAGGAGCCTGTGTAACCTGCTGTCGCTCTTGAGTCATCACTGGAGGCTGCTCACTGCTTGCAGCTTGTTTCTCATTTGTGCTTTGTTCATTTGAAGTCCCAGGGTTGGGTTGCTGTGTTTCTGGTTATTTTAATACAAGACATTTTAGAAGTTAGGTCTTAAATGTTGCGGTTAATTTCTTTCATGGCCAAATTGACCAGTTGTCAACATAACCACTCTTCCATACGTGAATGAAATGCAAACAAGAGTGTTTGTTACTTACAGCAACCTTGGTATCCTCCTCTACTCAGCACTGCTAGTGCTTCAGCTAGAATATTGTACCAAGTTACACATTATTTGGCTTCAAGAAAGTGTGGATTAACTTCAGACCAAAGATTAAAGAGGCATCATACTGCACTCCGTACATTGTAAAAATGTTCTTGCCAAGGAAAGTGTCAAGTTATTTTCTACAAACACATAAAGACCAAGCAGCAAAGGGTGCAGACTGCATCATGAAGGTTCATGTTTCCTAAGCATAGTTAATATCTGCATATATTGCTTAGCAATATTACAGATCTCCACCACTGAGATCTGAGAACAGTTTAGACCAATGTTTTTCTGTATTTTGTTTGGCTGGTTAGATTACTCATGTCTTTTTCATTCTTACTGTGTTTAGTTTCCACATATGTTCACACCTATTCGTTTATATAACACAGTGCTAAGTGGCATGACAGTCTCTGAACTGGAAGTCACTTTCGTTTTCTGAAAAAAAACAACTTGATTTTTTTTTTTTTTTTTAAGCTTCTAAAGCCTTATAGAAGTATTGTTATTTGTCTGATTGTTCTGGAAAGAGTAGAGAACACCCAAACTTTTCCAGGGCTGGGTTGTGACAAAGAGTCTATTTCCAGTTTTGGTTGCTTAATATATTACAAGTTCAGCATGTAACACAAGCCTTACCTTCTGTCTTCTTTCCTTTTCTCTTTCCTTTATTGAGACTCACTAGTCTTTCTTCTGGGGGCATATGGGCTATTTTCTGCATAAACACTTTTTCTAGTTCTTCGGCCATAAACACAATGTCATCACCTGGCTGCAAAATATGGTCAGTACCATTCAGTCAAGGAGAGGCTGCAGTATTGGGAGCTATCTCTTAAAACAACCAGACTAGAGAATCCTGCCCCAAAAGATTGAAAAAAGCCACCAGCAACTGAGAGGTCTAGAATCATTGCCATCCCTCCCCCTGCAACTCACTTTAAAGCAAATTACTTCACCATTGAAATACACTTTCTCCCACTGTTCCATTGAAAAACCTCCTTTACATCTGCATACTTCCACAGCAAAAGCCAAAGGGGGCAGATACGCAACTCCCTTTTTTACTCCTGTGTTCTGAAGAAGCTGTTGAAGCTCAAAGATACTAAGACACAGCCACCAAATATTCAAGCACAGGGAGGTGCTCACACTTCATTAGGTTAAACTTGTTGAAGGAACAGAGCATGGCTCAGGGTTGCTAGCCTTAGACTTGTACAGCAGTGACATAGTGCTTGCTGTTCATGAGCTCTGCAGCTAAACTTCAGAGATTTTGGATGAGGGGTCCTTGTGCGGAAAAGACTATGCACTTGGTTGTTGGAACAGCAAGCTAGACTTCACTTATGTGTCCTCAGTCAAACCTAGCATAAAAACTTCCCCAACATTTCAGAGAAAATAGTTTCAAAAAAATAATGAAAATGTTGACTAACTTATTGCATGTTCTAATAACCAGGTGCTTGTTTGTATCATTCGGTAGAACCAGTTACTGGTACGAGTTGATGTTTCACATACCTTGTTATACATGTAGCAGTTCCAGAACATAGTTTTAAAGTCTTCAATACATTCTGCAGCTTTTGTGTAGTAATTATGTTCCAGACGCTTTTTTATGGTGCCTAAGTCCATAGGTTTCTTTATGATGGTGTAATAATCCTGTGGGTATTGAAAGAGTAAGTCACCAAACAGATACCTTAATATTAGGACATGAAGATTTTTACAGATTTAGTTAGGAAAGTTAAATTGCAAGAGAGGAGAATTGCATTATGGTAGAAGCAATATTTTATTTAAAGGAAAACATTCCCCTACAGTCATAGGTACCAAAAAAGTAGGTACTCAGGAAATCTTCAGCTTATATTTTGTCCCTGTCCTTCCATGTAACATACCATTTAAAGCCACAAAGAATATTTATTTCAATAGTCTCCAGAGCCGTGCTGGTAGTAGTACTTATTAAAAGTATATGCATTTCTCATTTGTTATCTCAAAACCATTTACACAAAGTAGCGCTCCAGTTTACAGAACAGAGGAAAAAGGAGCCAAACTTCAACAAAGTCTCAGTTACTAACAAAAAGAAGCTGCCAAGTTTTCACAATTGCAGCCAAATACTTTATACCTGGCTATATTGGCTCTCCTCTTAGGGTTGGTCTAGTGAAGATGTGGCAATATCACTGAAAGGCAGCTGGAATGGGAACTGTCATGATTATTTCATGACAGTAGCATAGCTAAAACCTTGTGAGGTTGTTTCCCTGATGGTGCATTTAAGAAATTGGAATGGAAATATCCCCACTAAGTTCACATATACATTATAACAGATACATTGCAATTGTACGAAGTAACTACTACTTCTGGAGTGTTCTAAATCTATCCTGACAATCTGTTTTGGTGACATAGAAAAGCTAAATACACCAGAGTGCAGGCTATTTAATTTAGCAAAACAAAAATGCAATTAATAATTAAATATTGTCCATTCTGCATCTTCTAACATTCGGCAGAGAAATGCAAAGGGGGCAAATACTTTTATTGTTCTTGCCATGGAGCGAGATGTTTGCTTGTTACTGCGCAATGGCTGAACTAATACATACTCTTAGAAGTCAAGAGGCTGCCTTAGAAATCCAGAGAGGCAGAACTGGCCTGAAGCCAGCTGCAAACGTTGCCACAACTCTGATGGAATGCCCCTTAATATTAACCTTAACTGACAGCTAATTCCAAGAAGGAAAAAAGGTAAGAGAAGACACAGAGATAGTCACTTTGACTGTGCTTTTGTACAAGCTGACCAAATGGGTTTGTCACAAGAAACAGCCACAGATAAAGACTTTCGTCTGCTCTAAACGGAGCCAGTGAGTTTTCAGAATTAGTCTTGAAAGTTTGTGAGAAATAAGTATCAATGCTTAAGCTGGTGAAGGGGAAAAAAAGAAAATCTAAGGAAATGTATAATGGTTTTATTTAACACCTTTCTACTTGTCTACCAAGAGCAGTATCTTCCAGGTAATTTGAAATACCATTGTGCCAATAACCAGTATTTTCATTTGACTGAAAACCACCCAAAATTGGAGTCTAAAAATACCTGAATTAAAACTACATGTCACAAGACACTATAGTCATGGACTTTGTTACAATTAAGTTGTAGCATAAATAACACACAGAGAGCAATACAGAAAAAGAATTTAAGCATCATATCTTCTATTTCATGGAAGGAGGGTCTTCCACTGTGGTATGATGAGAACCACATCTCTTTTTCTTTCCCTATTTTTGCAGGGACATTTATTTCCTCTAGAAACTTCAGAGCATAATGATTTGAAATTGACAAATACTGTAGGTCTAATGACTTCTCTGCTACAAAATGGTTCCAGATTTGCCTGTTTACTGCAGGGTCAATCAGATCTGATTTTCCATCATAATGTATTTGACATTTAGGTTGCCTAATATTAAAAAACTCAAAGGCCAAAGAAAATACTCATCATTTGCAGTTTTAATAAATATGTCTAAACCAGAAGACTAAACACCAATGTACAGAAACTCTAAGAAGCCTGTTTAAGTATTATTATCATCCCTTAGAAATACTGATTTACTAGTTTCAGATCAGAAAAATGAGCAAAAAGGCAGCATTTCTCTCAAAAGAAAAGAGTTTTCTCATAGACTTGGACAGCAGTTCAAAAGCAAAAATAGTCTTCCAAAATCTGTTGCATCAGAAAAAACCTGTTTAACATTAATTGACATGATTTACATACTAGTACTCCAATTCCAAAATGGTTCTTACAGGAAGATTCAGTGCTGCTGCATCTACAGGTTGGTGAAACGGCCAGGAAAAGTTGTGTCTCCACATGGCTCTCATGACCACCCTCTGTAAGTACTGAAGTTGGTTTGTTTGACATCCACTACTTTTGTTATTTATGTATTCTGGTGGAGGAGGGTTAATAATAATGGAACGGTGTTGGCTTTGAACAGACATCTTTAGCGAGTTTGTATATCCACTTGTTCAGAGATCTTTATGCATTTAACCTGAAGGGAACAAACCAGAAATATTCAGTGAAGATCTCGAGATTTAATGCTGTGTACATGTTCACTTCTGTTTGTAGAATATCAGTACTGTAACTCCAGGCACACCTTCATGTTTTAAGCAAGACATTTATTTTAAAGTACATATTTGGATATACTGCACCCCTAGAGTCTAGGAATGCATACTGGCTTTCTCCTAAAAAAATCTGATAGCCCGCTATTCTTAACAGAATGAAGTATTTCATGAGGTGCAGAAAAGGTCATTATAAGGTAGATAGCTACTGTTATCAGCACACTGCTAGAACAGTGCATGTGGCCCACTCTTACAACTGCAGCATCCCATCAGATATTGCTGATCACACATCTTATATTTTTGTTTATTTGAGCATTCAAAGCATACCTCTTCTGAGCTCCTGAAGCCCACACTTTAGCTAAAAAGAGTGAATACTATTTGCACCACCACACATCAGCTAAATGCTAATCCTTTCATCAAAGTATCTATCTTAGAAGGGAAAAATCCAGACACATACAGGATCTGCCTCTCCTATAAACTGGCCAGCATTAGAAGAAAAGTTCTGAGGTAATTTTAAGTACCTCACAACCCAGCCAAGTCCATCATACACTATTTTCAACTACTAGGACACACACGCATTTTTTTCCTGCTTCTTTCTGCCAAAAAACCCACGCTACATGATATCAAGTGCAAGCTGTTCACCTTCCCCATCCGAAGCTCCAAGGCTAGAAATGGGTGACAGGAGCAAAAGAGTACAGTTTGAACTTAGCAAAAAATCTTATAGCAACAAGCAAATAAATAACAGCATTTAATACTTAAATAAGAATATAACATAACATCTAATTTCTTAAACATTTTGTAAATCAGTAGAGTCTAGAAAAAAAGCTCAAACTTGGCATCAAGAGTGCCAAGGAAACCAAGAAACTGAAGTTTTGTGTACATAACAGTGTCTTAGGCCTAGATGCTTAAGCTTTTAAAACCTTAATTTATGCTGTGGAAGCTAACTTCTAGGCTAACGAGAGAGCTGAGACTGCATCTTCTAAAGACAGACAGAAGTCTGTGTTTTGGTCAATCCCTTCTTTACTACCTCCCCCTCCATCTCCCCAGTCACATAAGACTCTTCTGTATCTTAAAATAAAATTTATGTTTGCATACTGAAGCAAAAGTGTGGTAAGATTCCAACCAATTAAGTTGTTTGATATTTTTCAAACCACCCCTTCCCAGCTCCATGTGTCCTTGAGCTGCTGAATCAGGTCCCAAAGTCAAGTAGTCTTAAAAGATAAGCCTTGAGTGTTATCTTAAGACCCAGTTTGAAGTTTTTAGCTAACCTGATAGAGTTGTGTTTTTAGTTTAAGAGTAAAAAGCAAATCGCTTACATGAATTACATTGCTAGAGAAGTCAAGGCTTTTGGCAAGATATCACATTTTGTGAGAATCAAATTTCATTCCCTTGTTTTTGGTAAGAAGATATTATTTGCTATCAGTGAGTGCTCTCTAAAAGCATGCATTAAAGAGCCTGCTGAAAAGACAGCCATTTCCTCTTGTTTTAGCTCCTTATTACAGCTACCAGCACAAAACCTGTATACACCATATACTGGTCAAGGATAGCAGCTTGGAGAAATATTAACATACCACATACAGGACAAAGGCAGACAGTCTACCAGATTCTACACACTAAGAACACTTCATTCTTCAAAGCTTTTTAACAAATTTTGTTTAAGCGATTGCTGATAACCTCTTACACAAATCACTGAAGTTTCATAAATAATACTGGAACCTCCCTTAGGTAAATATGTTAATTATTATTTACCTTAGGTAAATATGTTAAAACTACACAGAACAGAGCACAGCCTTCTTACTGCAAATAGCACAATCTCTTCTTTCAAAAGGACAACTGTCCCCATAAAACAGCACTTCTGTATTTTTAGGACCTCTCTTAGGATACATCAAACAAACCTTAGTTTTAAAGACAATCCATATAAATATAAGGTGTTGAGAAAACACTGACTTATAATAGTCTAAAAATAGACTGCAGCTATTACCAAAACCATCACCAACCACTCTTGGGCAATTCAAAACTAAACTTCCACCCTCAAAGCAGATCACTCATCTTTTTTACCTTAATTTTTGGGAAAGCCACAACTCACTTCCTCCCCTTCTAAAAGATAAAGGAAGAAGAGAGCTTTAGAAAGCAGACAGAGTCGTCTTTATAGCCTACTCACACCCTCATTTTATTCTCTAGCAATAACTCAGTCAAACACCTGCAACTGTAACTAAAACCTGCCCTATCAATGGTTCTCATTGGGAAGTTATCAACATAAAGTAGGAACAGCTGCTAAGGGCTAAAGCACACCTGACAGTTATTTATGCCAGACCTCCTCTCTTGGTAGTCAATAAGACCAGGTAGAAGGATGCAAGAACGGGAGTTGATATACTTAGATAAATTTTGGTTTGATTTTCTTATCTTAACTTCTAAGTCTTAAATTTAACATGATAGAAATGCTTATGTTTTATCAATTATCCTGGGTCACACTGGGTTATGGTATAAGAAGAGTGCAGAAATAGTATATCTGGTTAAGAGTGGTACAGTATTCATATTATCCTTTATCCCACAGATTCATTAGTTAAATTAAAACCTAAATCTATTTAGTAAATGCACAGTAGTATAAAAATGAGGACCAGGTTGTTTCATAATAAATTTTGTTTGTTATCATTAAAACTACAAAGAGTTGGAATTTAGCCAGCTTATTTTGAATTTTGGCTATTGACTAAGAATTTGTTTCTCTCACTACACCTAAAAAGCTTCATCCCCAGCATGCTTTAGTAAAAGGCAGGTCTGCAAAATCAGATTTGTATTTAATTTGTTGTTCCATTCATGTGTATGCCCCAACTTGGGATCAAAACCTGCTTAGATTCTTCTCATGAAAGTAATTAATCTGCATGCTTTTTTTATTTCCCTTATTTTTTTTCACCAAGATATCCTGGTGACTTTGAGACTGCTGCATCACCCTCACAACACATGAAACACCAACAAAATTGAAACCTTGTGATTGAAGACTTTGATTTATTTTAATTTATAAAAGTTGAATTTTATTTCCCAAAAGTATTCACTTGCAGCATGTTAAAATTAGTGAGAGCATTTAAAGCACTACTTCACCTAGTGAATGCTGTGTGACAGGACCCGTAACTATGCAAGTAACAAATACTTAAAAAACCACTGGAAACAGAGTAACAGGAATTGAAGCACCCCACAAATAAAGTGTGATTACAGGAGTCAGCTTTGCATCACAGTAATAGAAATTGAGGTTAATGACTACTGCTCTATGTCTAGGCCAAATATGGGTCTTGGATAGCACCCTGAATTTGGAATAACTCTACTAACTTCAACAGAATTGCCTTAGGTTTTCATCAGGGTAAATGACAGCAAAGTGTCATTTCCTTATGCTGTTTGTCTAACTCACTGTATCATTTTTCTAGATACTTCGTTCATGTGAGACTCTATGGCAGAGTACCCATTAAAGTTGTACAGACACATACAGGAAATGACAGTGAAAAAAAGTCATCCATCCCAGAAAGCTGCACTATTCCTGCTCACTTTCTCACCCATTAGATTGTTCTCACACCTAGAGAAATCTCACACTTCAGTCACTCAGCCTTCAGCTAGTGTCCAACCAAGGGGCTATTGCAGAATATCCTGACTGGGGTATAATACATCATCACCTGATTGAGCTTGCAACTACCTATTTCTCTCTCTGAAAATGAATTTCTAAACTCTTTCATTGCAATTGAGTCAATTATTTCTGACATTCAGCCAGTGAGATGCTCCCTGCACCACTGCTGTGGCTCTCCTGGCCTCCACCAGCCTGCAAATAAGCAGCCTCCTCTTCCTTGCTCTGCCTTCTAGCACTTCAGCTTCTCACCCAAAACAGACATGTCCCTCCACCTGCTCTGCTCCTGCCTGGTCTCACTGTTCATTGGATTGGTAAGCGGTATCTGCTTACTCCTTGGGTCTTCTAAGTTTTTTCTTTTCCTTATTAATTACCTCCTCAAAATAATTTCACTCTGGTCAGGCCTTCATTTTTGATGGCCAGCTTGTTTCTGTGCTTTCAGAGATCATACCTGGATGTGGATGTGGGGGCTGCTCTGCTTTGAAAGGGAGGTATCCTGTGAAAACATCCATTCCTCTGTAAATTGAGCAGGAAAAGAAGCCCTTAGTTACTAGGCTTCTCTGTATAGGACTTTAATGCATTACTGTGAAGAGTTCAAGTACACGTCAGTTCTTTGTCCCATCCCATGATGGGTTTGGCCATCTTACAGAGAGAATAGAAAACAAATTTTCAAACTCCTCTGATGTGGAAAGGGAACTCTTCATTGTGTGTAAAATGAGCAGGATGAAATTCTCAGCATGCTTTTCACAACCAAAGATTTTAATAGCTTGCCAAGGGAAAATGACTAGCTTGTTCAGTATATTTTTGTACTCCCCAGGATGTTGATACTCAATATCAGCACTAAATTTGTGGATATTAGAGCTAACTAGGGTGCAAAGAACAGAAACAAAACAGTTTACTAAGTCTGAATTTCACCTTGTTTTTCTTCATGCAATGCCATTTTATAAATATGTCAGGAAATAAGCTGTTCTTTTCTAGGAAGTCTTCTAATGTTTTCCTAAAGCAACAGTACATGATAAAATCCTACGTGTTTAGCCATAAATTAGGGATCTAATTTCTGTTATGCAGTTATGGTGTGGCTGTGCTGCTGTCATATGATTGAATCCAGAGAATGTGAGTGGCCCTTCCATGTGTATTGAAAGGTTTGGGTGCTCCCCATGCTGTCAATCTCTTCCTTGTGCTGTATGAGAAACTGAGGGTGGAAAAGATGCATCCACAGCCTTATCTGCTTACTGACTTGAATATGTTTAATTTTCTTACAGTTGTTTTAGTCTCTGAGAAAACAATCTTTTTCTGAGCATAATTTGAATTTTTAAATCCTCTTTGGTGGTGGCTTTGTGCAAGCTGAGGTGGCTCTATATTACAGCTGGCTAAGATAATGTACATTTTATTAATTACTGTGCCTCAGCTGAAACCTAAGAACTTTTTGAACAGCTTTAACACAGTTTCAAGCTATTATGTGTTCATACCCTTCATGATCTAAGCTAACCCAGAGCAGATCTGACTAAAATGAAAGATCTGACTAAAATGAATTTCAGTGCAGTCGTTTCCATGAATAAAATTGGCTCAAAGTTATGCTTGAAATGCAAAACTTGAGGTGATGATTGAGTAGTTACATCCCCTAGCTATGTGCCTGATTTCTCTGTGAGAGATTATACCCTTGCAGCAGAATTTCATCAATTTATACTTTTATGAGACCTTATCCTTTCAAATCCCTGATCATTCACCAGGTTGGAGATCCCTAACAAAATATTTCTCTGTTTCCTGATTATGTCCAGTGCCCTCCACTGTTGCAGCCTTCTGCCAGTAGATGTCAGCTCAGAACCAGTGAAAGTTTATTCTGCTTGTTTCAAGATAATTAAAATCAGCGGTCCTGTGACTTTGGCCTTAACTGTTAATATCGGATTGCTTGTTCAGAACTTCAGAAAGCATGATGTCACCATTGAGATATTGAACATATGACCAGTGTGACATTTGCGCACTTGGTGACATTTGTAAAGAGAGCATTCAGACTGAATTCACTGTGATTGAAAAAACAAAGCCAGGCAGTCAGTTATTAAACTTTAAGGAAAAATTTTTCAAGATCGGACTCTGATTCCAAGTTGTCTCTGATTCTAGATTAAGCTAAGGAACCAGGGGAGAGGAAGCACCATGTTGCAGAGGGTGGTGGTAATTTGTGGCAACCTCTATGCTGCCAGAAACAGAATTACTGGAGCATTCAGAGGAGTTCCTGCCCCACTGAACTGGTTATCCCTGTGAGACAATGTGAGGGAGGGATTTGCTTGCTGTTGGGATTTTTTTTTTTCCTTTCATTTTCTTAGAATTATAGAACTAGTTTGTATATGTTTATGATTGTAGTTTGTATGTCTTGCTGGAACAGCATTTGAGAGGCAAACCTTTGACCACGGGTCTTTACAGTAACATGGCACTGTACATACGACCACCTGCTGGAAGAGCTGGATTTCTCTATACACTGTGCAGACAGGTGCTGTAGCACTGCCTTTGCTTGCTTTATGGCCTCTGCTCTCCAGGCAGACAGAAAGATTGATTACATGTTCTTGGGACATGTAATTGTGTGGTTGTGCTTCAGGGTGTTCCTGTGTTTTGTGAGCAAGCATGCATGGGACAGTCAGTCTTACCTTCAGAAATTTCTGCTTCAGGGATAGAAGCATGCTATTAGTGCATTCCCACATTTTCCATATTGCTGTAGCTATTTCTCCTGAGGACTCTGGAGGTCTACCCCAGAGATTTTAGTGCCTCAGACATGGAGCTGTGCTGAGTTGGTCTGTGGTACGGGAAAGCTTGCTGTGCCCTGTGAGTCAGTGTCTTTAGCCCACTTTCATATCCTGATGGCAACCTTCTCAATCTTCTCTGACATTCACTGGACTATCAGCTAACCGTGGTTACTGTTGGCAGACCTGCTCTTCTCACCTTGCCTGGGGACCTTGCTGGTGAGGCCACTGTCACCACTGGCTTTGTGCTTACTCAGCCTGGTGGAGCAGCCAGCTCCTGCTGCTCCCTGACACTAACCTGCCGCTACCGATGGGCGGCTGTCACAGGCTGATTTATCTTCTGTAGACTACAAATCAAAATTTAAGAATACATGTATACATTAAAATTAAAATTTGTCTTGGCAGTTCAGTTCTCTGTACTAGGACCACGAAGTCTGTTAAGTGATTAATGATGTGTCTCCTCAAAATTCACAAAGATAAGAATTTATACATTATTTTCAGAGATTAGGCTTTTGAACTGAGAAGTGTCTTATAGATGGCATATCTGCTCCCACTTGATCCTCTAAAAAGAGAAAATGGATACATCAGTTCCAAGAAAACATTATTCCTTATTTTTGCAGACTGCGGCCTAAGTCAATGCACAGTTGTGGATGTCAATACAATAAATTCAGAAAAGCTGAGTTGCACAGTTCCAGTGTCTTTAGGAGATTAGGTGCCTGTTTGTTTAAAAACTTGTTTCTAGTGATCTTGCTCCTTACTATGTGTCATTAATTTTTTTTTTTTTGGAGGCAGGGAGGTTCCTCACTATTGCCATTGCTCACCAAATGGAACTTTTTTAACATTGGAGTGCCAGGGACAGTAGAACTGGCTGTAAATATTTGACAGTGGCACGAGGGTGATTTTGTTGAACTGCATGAAGGTTGATGCTGGTGACAAAAATCCATTTGGGTACCAGTGTTCTTAGGGCCCTCAATTAGACTGAGCTAACAAACCCTGCACTGTAGACCCAGAGGTATTTTTATATGGTGCCTGCTTGTTTCGGGAGCTGATACAGGCAACCAGAAAGTCCCATTGTTCCTGAGGCTGGCTCAAGATAGGTGGGGAATTAAGATATACCCTGCATAGCTACCTCCAAGTGGCATAGGAAGTGAGTTTCTGAGGGGAGCTATAATGGGTTGAACACTTTCTATAAATTTTTAATTAGATTTAACTATACAACCATCAGTTAATTTGTCACAGGCTTTATGGATTTATAGGTTTAGGGAGGTTTTTAGGTGTTAAGTGACCATATGTTTTACAGGCTTTAGGTTTTAGATGATTGCGACATTTTGCTTAAAGCTTAGTAATTCATTCCTTGGTTCTTCTGCATGTGCAGAACTCATATAGCAATGTATTTTAATAACAAACCAAATCATTAACTATTCAATCAAAGCCAACCATTTTAAGCCTACTAGATACTTGTTCACATACAGAGAAAATAAGTGAAATGTGATTTGAAAATATCTGTACCTTTATGTGCTCAAAACATTTAAAAGAGCTATAGTGAAATTATGTGACCCCCTACTAATTAGAGTAATGAAGGTCAGTCCCATTGGTAGTGGATGTCTGAAGAACTCTGCATTCCCAGACCTGAGCAGTTCTTATAACTGCTTACGTGAAGTGGCTTGAAGCTGAGCATATGGGTGCTGGTGCTTCAGAGCAGTGCACCAGTATTGAAGCTGGTAGAAAAGCCACTATGAAACTGTGTATGCAAGCTCTCGTCCCCAGACTGGTGACTGATTTCACAAGCATGAGGTCCTGCTCCTAAGCCTCTATCCTTGTGCAAGGAACTTGCCCTGCTGTTTCTGCCTGTGCATTCTGCCTCCACTTCTGTGAAAACTCATCCAAGGCCTGCTTGACTTTTCTCCATTGCTAAACACTCCCCGCTTCGTGCATGCAGCAGCAGCTCTTGCTGTTAGCGTCTACAGGCACATTATGTTAAGGACAGTTTAATAATGTTAGAACTTGGCCTTCCTCTATTACCAGTGCTGGTTCTAACTTTGTTTAAGGCCAGAGAAGTCCTGGAGAGTACAACAGTTGCTAAAATACCATAATGGAAAAAAGAACTAATATTTGAGGCCAGTGGGAATATTCCACCTCTCTGCGCCAAGAAGCCTGTGAAGGGAGCAGTGTATCAGTAAATGGAGAGGCTTAGTAAGTGACCAGCCCAGTCCTCGAGAGTTTGCCCAGTCCAGAAATCTGATAGCCTGTCACTGCTCTTGCTCTAATAGGTAATGCTGACCAGCATTATTTATTAGGGAGGAGGAAGGATGACGCAGTGCTGCACTGGGATGCAGATGCTTGCTATCAGAATGGCTTCTCCTCCTTCATCCTCTTAGCTATGCTCTGCAAATAGACGAGGACGGATAAACAGCGTGGATTCACAGCTCTGTTCTTGCAATATTAACAATCCTCATGGGAAATGTTTATCACTGTATCAGTGTGATGATATGTGCCTTTTCCAGGGGTTGAGGTGTTGTGATAATTAAAGCTACAGTCTGCAGAAAGGGAATGAGGAACCTCACATGGGATGAAATGAGAGAGAGGTCCTTGCTCCATCCCACTGTTGCAGATAGGACAGTCCCAACTTCTGCATGTTCTTGGCCACTGCCTGAAGCTGAACAATTTCTACAGGGGCTTTGAACTTTGAAGGTGGCAAAGGAGAACAGACTGCTCAGGTGGAGAATACATCCTGAGTGCTTCTGACCCAGCTTCAAGGGCTGAAATGCCTTCAGCTGGAATGGAGAGGGGAGTGTATGGAGGGGGAGGGGCATGTTTCTGGGAGTGAGAGGTGGCAGGATTCAGGACTCCGGTGCTCAGTGAGAACAAATAACGAGACAGAAGAGAAGGGGATTTTGGCACAACCTTTCTTTTTACTAATGCAAAACTGAGAGATTTTTCAATAATACAGTAATACTTTAATAATTATGTGGAGGACTTACCCCTCCACCATGAAACTGCACTATGCATACTTGGTTTTCTTCATGGGAGGGTCAAATATGTTAAAATAATCTTTTAAAACAGAAAAAATGTGGAGGCTTTTCTGGGGGGGAAAAAGCTGAGGGCAAGTAGTAAATGGGAAAACTGGGTTTTTTGAGATAAATGGCTGGCTGGAGTCAGTTTTAGCTTAAACAAGGGTAATACAACTTGTGTAAGACTGACAGCAGAGCCTGTTTATCTAACTTTTGTTTATTATTATCTAGCTTTCTGAATTTCTAAACCTCTGTTTAAACATATTTAGAATTCCCATTTCATTTTCGCAAGATGCTGTATTTTGCATTATGCATTTGGCTGTATTGCATGTGCAGGGGTTACAGGAAAGGTATTATATGTACATTAGTGCTGTACCTTTATATTTATCTGCATGCCAAGATTAATACAAGATGCGGTAATGTTTTGCCCAGAGCAATTGTACCAATGAACCTTAACCCTGATCTTAAGAGACTTACTCTCTGTTCCTGTGACAGTTTGTTTATTCTTCACTTCAGGGCCTCTTTCGAGCTAAAACAGCCATTAAGAGCAAATTGTTCTGGACAGCTTTTCTGCCTCCAAGTAACAAAAACTGTGCAACTTATTTTCATTTCTTCCTATACCTTTTCCAGGTGATTCTCACAAACATAAATCCACTATGGTGTCCATCCAGCACTGGAATGTTCTAAATGCAGAGAAATTACTCGACTCATTAACAGTGTGACCTTTTAGCATTCTCTATTTTTAAAAATTGCATGCAGGGGACAAATCCCACTGTACTTTGTGTATATATTATTGTGAATACAATGTGTACAATGTCCATATTGTAGGAAAAAATGCATCCAGCTACTTTGTATATATTCATCTGTTTCTGTACGTTCTTGTGCTATGTGAGTGCCAGATGAAATTACAGCTGCATTGTAAAAGAATATTATGTGTTAAGAGTTTAGTCCTAAAATAGATCTAAACCCCTGTAATTCTGTGGAAGGTGTAAGTGCTCTGTATTTATTCAAGTATTTGATTAATCCAATTAATTAACTTACTCATTAAAATCAATAATCTCAAAAAATGACAGAGAATATATTCCTATATTAAGCAGAAAATAGCTCTTTACTTCCTTATCAATAAATATATTATCTGTGAAAGGGTAGAAGAAAAGAAATGAAAAGGATTGTTTGCCTGTAGTACAGTGGAAATATCAAGGGAAAACTGGAGCTTTTGTTAAAGTTAATAAGAGCTGGATCAAATCTAGGATTTCTTACAGCTCTCATGAGGCATCACAGCTCTTGACTTCACTAATCATGAATTAAAAAGGAATAATTATGAATTATATCTTTCTCTTCACTAAAGAAGAAATAACTCCCAGGTAGATTAAACATGGTAAAACTTGCTTTATGAAACCTTTTTTAATTAACCAGATACCTTACATTATTTCAGGTCCTGCTGTTCTGTTTCTTCTCATAGGAGGACTACTGAAATGGAAAAGAAGGTCAGTTTAGTAATATAAAACTTTTTTTAGAATTATATCTAAAATGAAAAGCTAATCAGAAATAAAAGTATCAGTTTCTGTCAAGTTAAAATCTCAAGCTGGCAGTGCAAATAGGTTTAGAGTAGAATAATAAATTAATTGCTTCCCTTTGAAAACATATTTTGTTGAATTGCAGTTGCAACATAATTGTTGGAAAATTGTTGGAAAGGAGGTAGAATTTTTTTGTTTGTTTGCATTTTCACAGAGATTTTTCTATGGCTGCCACAGAACAGAGACAGCAGTTACTTCTGTATTATGGCAAATACTCTTCCTTTCTGTTTGCATAATCCTAACATAACTGAGACATTTCACTGCTCAGAATGAAAAAAAAATACATGGACAGATCCATATGTATAAAGGTTATGTGATTATGGATTTTTTTAATAGAAGTATTTTTATTGCTAACATTAATTGAGGTTTCTATCTTGTCCCCTGTATTAGAAATTATGGTCTAGGAAAATATGAACAAATGAAAAATCTGATTTACTGTTTCATATTGCATCTCATTCATTTTAAAGCTGCATAATTGTAAACTACAGTAATACTTTTGAATGAATTTATTTATATGTAGTTGAATAGCTATATTGAGGAGCTGAAGTGGACTCTTACAGGATGCTTAAAATATTCTATGAACACTTTGTACTACATGCATTAATGGTAAATTTTAAAAAGTGTGAAGTGTTGATGGATGCGATGAACGGAGCTGGGATTGAACTTCATTACAGTTGCAGCTGTAATGTTTGTAAATATGAGGGTTGTGACAGCTTATTCTTGCAGAATAAGCACCTGCTCGTTGTTTGTTACCAAACAAATGAAACACTGAGAGGAATCTCAGACTGGTTTCTCTGTGCAAAATCTGCTTGTGTTCAGGTATTATTGTCCTGTAGTGAGGATCTGAGGACGAAAGTACAATTTACCACCTGAAGCAATCTTGTCTTGTCTTGTATGATTTTACACAGAACATGTAAATTTCTTGGTGGTGCTCAGTTAGCTGTAGCTTTCTGCAAAATTATGTAGGAACATAAATAATTCTGATAGTTCATGAAATATGAATAAAGACCTATTCAATACTTTTTTTTTTTGAGGCTCTTGGGAAACCTAAATTGAATTGTGTTGCTGAAGTTCTTTTGAATATATATTCTGTAAAATTTTTAATGTGCCATTTACTTTTCCATTTATTTGAAATAGCTTTCAATTCTTTCGGTGTTCCTTCCTGATGAAAAATTTTGGCAAATGCCAGTCGTCATTTGTACAAGGTTTCCAACGAGGGCTATTGGACATGTCCTAAAATGATTAACCTCAGTGCTGGAAACATTTCACTTTTCTGTATTGCTACTTCTTGTTAATACAGAGAGAAACTGTCTTTTGTTATTGCTGGGCAAAGTGTTTTGCCTCTAAGTAAAATTATAGAGATGTTATTTGTCTATTTGACATCTATGAATACAGAAAGCCCAGTGCTGCTGCTTGCAAGGCATCCTCAATTCCCCGCGTGCACTCACGCAAGGGGCTTTCCCTGCATCTCATCATTGTGCACTGTGAATGTAACAGGAACATAAAAGACAGAGTATCTGTCACAGATGTTCCTAAGACTCCTGCTGCTGCAATGTCTTTCTCGCCCCAAATTACAGCAGACTACATCAAGATTAATTTGGTCAAAAGAAATTATAAAAATGCAGAAAAGCTTTCAAATTGAGAGAGGTGAAAAACTTCAAATAAGATAATTATATACCTTAGATAAATAAGACGTGCCATAAGTCATCTGGTTTTAAAAAGTAATAGGAAATATTGCTGAATTAGAGAAGGAATGGCTGTTCACTTTATCTTACAAAACACAGTGAATAAGATAGTCATGAAACTGAAATATTTTGCCAGCAAAATTGGAAGGAAGTTTTTCATGCAGTGCATATTGTCCTTGGGGAAATTATTATTTCAACGTATGGTTTGATATCTAGAGTTTATTGGGATTTAGAAAAAGAGTTGACCATGAATAAAACTCAACAAAACAAAACTAAAACGCATCCTTACTCAGATTTGACATACTGTCAAATCTGTTAAGTAAAGAATTAAGTATTTTAGAGAAGAGATAAACACTCTACTGACTTATGGGGTCTAGAAGAATCTTTACCTGAGGCAGGTGTGACCTAACTACCTCTTGCAAAACACCTTGAAGTTTTATGAAGCAGCTGTGTCCAAGGGCAAAGCTGTGCACCAGTTGAACCATGGGCCTGATCCAGCACAACAACGCACTCCGACTGCAGTAATTCCCCATGATGTAGAATGTGGTCCTCGCGGTGCCCTGACACCTGTTAGCTTTAGGGGGAATCTGCATGTGTTTCCTAGGTTGTATGACGTAAGGAAAGTCCAGCTCAACCTCCTACACTTCACTAGCTTGCAGAAGCACCAAGGGTTAAAAGCTGCTACTTCAGTGTTGGGGCCATCAATGTAGCTCGAGTTGGTCAGGAACAGCAGTGCTGCTGGTTCCCATGCCGCTGGTGAGGAGCCGGAGCTCCTACTGCTCCTGCCAGGAAACCCGTGTCCCTCTGCAGGGGCAGGGCACTGCCAGGTACCCCTCTGGCTGCTTAGGGCTGGGGAAAGGAAGTATTGGGCCATCTTCTACTGACCTCCAACACAGGAGTCTAGGTGACTCCAGGTATGCTTTTCTTTCCTGTTTTGCTCCCCTTTCAGCAAACCTGGGTGCCAGACACAGCTGATGCTTCCGCACACACTTTGGTGTCTTTTTGCTGGAAAAAATGCTGATTGGCATCCTAATGAAAATCTAATTGATGCAGTAATGTTGTCTCTGATCCTGAAATACTTCTGATGACAGACACTGTAAATGATTTATTTTCATGTGTAAGGGAAATACGTCAGCTCCAGTGTGCCCCTGATTTACATGAAAGACACACTATTAAGAGTTTTGTCTGATAATTAAGCATGAAGGTCAACTGTTACTTTAATTTATACAAATAATTTCTATGAAACAGCTACTTTGAATGAGACTATCTGAAATTGAAACCTTGGAAATGCTTTCCAATAAACGAGGTATTCAGCATTCTAACATTTACTGCTGAAATATGATTAATTATATGTTACACTTTACTGTGAAAACTGGATACACTTAAACTCTCCTCAACATATATAAGCTACCCAACCTGGATGCTTCTTCATTCTCTTTTTAGCAGAGAATTTCATATGTTCTAAGTGAAAAGTCTCATTTTTTCTCATTACTGTTCCATGTCTGAATTCAAATCTCTCTCCTGTAATGCTGCGTGTGGTTTTACTTGCTTTATCACTGGCATTTCTCATAGTTTGTGGTGATTTGAAATCTAAATGCTAAAGACATCCTGTCTCTAAAGTTATGGCAAAATTATAAGAAAACCTGAGAGTGTTACTACTAAATTAGGCCTCTTTTACCCTCTTTGCACCTCCCTGTCCCAAGGGCTGAAGTTGGCTGAGCCACAAGTAGTTCAGTCGAGAAGCTTATTTACAGTCTTATGCAAGGGGCTTTCATTCTGCATATGTTGCAAATAAGAGCTTTGGGCACATAGGAAGATCCTAGAACATTACTCTGACATCTGTAAGTGATTATTGGAAGTTACATTCCTGGTTGAAGGATCTCTCCAACTCCCCCTCCTCCTCTTCTCCCAGCTCACTGCTGGAAGAAAAGCCATTCTCTGTATGTTTGAAGAAACTGGTTCTGAATCTCTTATAGTAGGTATGTCGATAATCCTTATGGTAGAAGTCCAGTCTTGCTCCTATGTATCAACAATGGCTTAGCTACATGACAATTGCTGTGGTAAGAGAAATAAAAAGTCTAACTTTTGGTAGAGCATATTGTCCGGTGAACATATGCCTAAATGCTAGAAGTCACAGGCTCTTTAATCTGAAATTGCCTGATTCAAGCACTCGTGTCAATGTGTGAATTTTCCCAATAAGCAGAGCTATCAGAACCTTGGCTGAGTTATGCACTATCCCACAAGGAAGAAAGGCAGCACCCTACGACATAGTATGCATTTTTTTCTTTGCTTATTCTGGCCTGAGTCTCATCTTTGTTTGAGTCTTGGTCTTTGGCTAGTGTTTGTTTGCTAGTACCCCTAGGAGAACTGAATTCATGCAAACCGAAATAGTGAGGGGTTCCAACTTGCATCTCTCCAGGCAGATGATCTCATCACAGTTCTTGGCAGCAAAACTTTACACACTTGAGCAATTCCATTAACTCTGAGGGGAACAACTCATTAATTGATTGGTACATACATCAGTAATGGTTGAACTGGGGCTTCATGAAGATATTCATTATGGATAAAGTTCCCTAAGAACTTCACTGGCACAGATGGGTAAGATGATACCATAAATTAGAGCACCACAATAATCCATGTGCTGTTCTGGCATGAAAAACAAACATAAGGTAATACTAAAAGTAGCGAAGTAAAACCACTTTGTAAAAGTTGGGTTTGTTGGTTTTAAATGGCAACATAAACATAACATCGTAGTTATTGAAGGTGCCTTTCAGGTTTTTTGATTTTTTGTGTTTTTTGGTTTTTTTTTAAGGAAAAAGAGAGAGCACTGTAATTAGGTATTATAATGAAGATGTTTTGTAAAATTTCTCAAATTAGCTGTCAAGCTAATGTAAACTCTTTTTTCAGATCCACAAATAAGATTAAATTCATGTTTGCTTTTTTTTAAATAAATTGACAAGAAAAATATTTAAGTTTAATCTGACCAGATTTTGTGTATGCAGAAAACATGTAGTAGATAAGTGTGAAAGACTTGGCAGACAATTTGTATGGGCAATTGCTTCTCTTTTCATACATGCTAACTTTAGAATCAAAGTGATAGCACATTTCTACAGTATATAGTTTATCAAAATATAAAAAAAATTGTAAATAATTTTGAAATAATGATAGTAATTTTCAGGATAATGCTTATTCTTTTGAACATGTTAGAAGGACTGTGAGAAAGCAGAAAAAGGGGTAAACTGAAAAAAAGAGATTGCTCACATTTACATAGCTAATTTAACAATGGGCTTGTATAACACTTTCCTTTCTGGTGTGTGATTATGTCCCACATGCAGTATCTGTATTTGTTGGCAGATGGAAAATGGGAGCAGAGGGAAGTGTTCCTCATTTAAACAGGTCTGCTTTCCTTTTTTTAAATAATAACCAAGAAATAAGCTATTCTTTTAGTGTGCTTGGCTATATGTACTTTGCTGCTTAAAATGGCCCTGAGTGTATTAATGGTATAGCACAGGATTCAAATATTATCATTTGTGGTGGGTGTGGGAGTGAAGGCCTCGTAGCTGGGTTTTGGAATATATACCATGGGAAATCTCTTACGAAATAACTGTTACTTCACTCAGTGTGGTCCATTCCAAATGCTAACCATTTACTTGTCAGATATTTTTCATGAGCCTTGCAGATAAGATAGCTCTGTGGGGATTGATTTAGCTGTGTTCAGAAAACTAAGCTCTCACTAGAGATGGGGAAACCACCCCACCTTTCTTTCAATTTGGTATAGAATATTAACAAGGGGAGTGTTAGTCTCTGGAGCTTCATCCCACCCTTCAACACATCAGATTCATATTAGCAATAGTTATTATCTAGAAGGGTGACTCACTGTCAGCTGTTTTCATTTTTGCTTATAGTACCCTGGAGCAAAATGTATATGTAAGTAACAATTTAGATTTTCATTTCTGTATTTTATTGCAGTGAGGCTGGTCACAGTACCATAGTAACAGTTGCTTTGCAGTTTCACTTTTGACAGCATTTGATTCTTTGCCATAGCGGACGTGGTTAAAAGGCTTGCTTGTGGTAAGAACTGGTAAACCTGCAATTCTGAATAATTAAGTACTATTATTTTATTGAAAGAATTTAAAAGAAAACATTTGTCTTTATTTAAATAAAGACAAATATTTACAGAATAAGTAAATAGAAATATTCAGTACATTATTTTGCTTCAGGACTTGCTTTGTACATAATGTGTATGTATATTATATTCAACAGCATGCGCAATGTGTAAAGACAATTTTACAACTTCTACAGCTGTTCACCACATGTGGGGCTGCATGGGGAAAACAAATATGAGTTATGAATGGTCCCCATCTTATGCCCCTCTGAGAGATGTATATGGTTACAGTAAAAAATGTACATATAGTGTTGTTAATAAAATGCTAATAGTTAACAAGGTCTAAGTTTTGAGTAATACAACAAGCCTGCATTTCAAAAACTACACACAGAACAAGAAAATTCAACTAAACTGCTGAATAGGTTGGTTTGGACTCTTTTTTTACCCACAGAAATGCAACAAAGAAACAAAGTCAACATGGGCCTCAGTATTACTACTTAGGATAGGATTTACTCTCAAACATTAACTGCATGTCTTGTAATTAGAAAAGACAGCAGCCCAGTCAGATGTTTTATCTGTCTTTTGCCTACTTGACCTAACAGATGCTAACTGCCTTTCTGCTGGATGAATGGTTTCATTTGTTGTCATTGTACTTTTTAACATAAAAGGTAAAAGAAGTATGTTGCATCTGAAAAATCATTCTTCATTTTGGTAAAAAACAAGTTTTCTCAACCTATGGTAAGTAAGGCTGTTTTATCATTAATGTATGTGGGATTTATTATGCAACTGTTAAGAAATTACCTTCATAATCCCTTCTGCACTTAAGAGAATTTGTTACCTTTTAAATTTCTAACATTAAACCTTTTGAACCAAGGAACTCAGTGGTTTTCTGTTCAGGGATCTGCGCTTCATCCCATACAATGAAATAGAACTGTGGTTGAATATTTTTACCTTGAAGAAGTAAAACCATTTATGAAATACAAGTCAGCACAACACCGTATCTCCTCTGGCCTCACACATACAGGTATGGATATGTAAGATTCCAAGCCTAATGGAAGAGTCATTTGTGTTTTGTTTGAGAGGAGAAAGAGGACTGGGGAGAAGGATTCTACAATCCCTTCATGGACAGTCAGTGAAGTTCTCCCTAGCAAAAGGCCAGTACAAATCCTGGACACAACACAGAGTCAAACTAGGAATGAAGAAGGGCAGAGCAGTACATGAAAGCTACTTCTCTGCATTGGCATGGATTTCAACACTTGGAAGCAAAGACCTAAAAATGTTTTGTGAACTTGCATTCCCTTTGAATGTGAACATCTTGGAATAGTATCAGATGCATGTATTTGGCAGGAAGCAAGTGCTAGTGCTGTCAGTGCTCTGCAGTATCTTATCTGTTAGTTTCTCTTGCCCATGTGTGTCCCTGAAGGGAATTAGAATAAAATTGTGTCCTGTGAAGTATTTGGGATATGCCTCCACAAGCATTTTAGGTTGGACCAGGAGCAGGCTTTGGAAGTGAACCTCCTAGTCATTCCCACATGTGGATCTTTGGTTTTCAAGGTGGTTTACAGTGTCAGAGTGCAAAAAGGGGATTACCTCCTGAGTAAAATTAAACTGTGACCCAGGACCTAAGATGCTCCAGCAACTAATGGACATGCAGTCCACATTGGAACTGGTTGGAAATAACTTCCCATAAGCTGTGTCTAGTGTAGATACCAGACTCTCAACACATATGGTTTTGTTCTGTAGACCACTTCCTACTGTACCTGGCTAGTTGTTAATGGAGAGATACCCACAGCCTGATCATTAACAGGTCTTGCTTTTTAAAAAAAAAAGATTATGGGAATCTGCTCTTGTATCTCCTATTCCTTCTGGAATTAATTGCTGTTCATTAACAAAGTGGTTGGTCTATTTCATGGGAGAAACAGGATGAGACAGATGGAGGCCAGCCAATGTTCTTTAGCATGAGGCCTTTCTCACCCTCATAGTGCTAGTTTTGTGGTTTGCACATTAGGAGCAGTTTTCAATGTAGCTAACTATTCTGCTTCTGTTGCCTCATGGTATCTAAATATCTAGATATTCAAGTAATCTGAAAAAATGTGTTCTTTATCTGTGAGATAAGAAAGAGGTCTCTGGTTTATAGATTTTTCTATCTGTCTCTGTGTACTTCTATAGATCAGTATATTTTCTAGGGTAGGCAAAGTTTTCCTTCCATGTACTAAAAACAGCACAATGTGTAGAAATAGTTTGTAGACTTTTTTTTGGTTTTTTTCTCCCCAAGAGCAATTGAATTAAACAAATGAAGTTATCAACAAGAAAATGCAAGTATATAGTGTTTCTTTCTTCAGACTTCTGGTCTCTTACACCCTATAGAAGTAGAAAACTCTTAGGTACATTTTGGCTAGTTCATAAAAACATGAGGTTTTCAGTTTAAGTTTTGAAACCTCCTGCAGATCTGTATTCCTATGGTGGCCACCTACCATGCCAGCCTGTAAAGACCTTAAAAAAAAAAAAAAATTAAGTGCAAATGAAACTCCCAGTCCTTAAGATAAAATTAATCCCTCAGGCAACAGCAAAATTTGAAAGGCCTGAATAGCAAATTTACTGGATACATGTATTTATAATCACTGCTAAAGGCATAACTTGCCTTTGATTATTTCTTTTTGCCCGTGGTTTTCAACAGCACTGAGTGTGCAATTTTGTTGCCTGTCTGCTAAACTACAGATGGTTCAACAGATGCACAGGTCACATGTGGCAAGTGTAAGCAACCTGGTTTGTGCAAAAAGTTCTTGGCCCTGTGATATAACAGGGCCTGGACTGTCCCTGCTTTTAAGCAATTTTCACTTGATAACAGTGGGGGCACTGGCTCTGACGTACTTAGTTTGCTGATGTCCTTCAGCTCATTATCGCCTTCATTTTTGACATTGCCAGCTCTGTGGAAGTAATAATCAAGAAATACGTAAAATTCTTGTTAAGTTGTGCAAGGGAGGGAATCGTGGTAGCTTACAAGAAGCAACTGTGAAAATTACTAGGGCTTGTGTTTGGGCCCATAGTGAGGAATATTAATGAAAATACAGATAGCTGAATATACTTTGGACTGCTTATGAACCGGTATTTAATTTTTTCTCTTCAGATATGTGCTGTGATTAGTGGTGTTGGTCAGCTGCTTTCAAGTTATTTGTGTTGATTTTTATGTTGAAAGATTATCTTTCTCCATAAGCCCTATTCTCACTAGTGGAATCAAGAGACCCAAGAAGTAGAAAGACTAATCTTTTCCCTCAAGGTTTGGTAAAGGAGCAGATGGAAGGTTGGGTTGTTTTTATCTCCTCTGTCTCATTACTCAAGATCTCGCCTATCTTTTGTGCATATTTGAAGAAAAAAGAAACTTGCATTTGGCCTTTTTAATATGTAAATGGCAACAAAGACTGGATTTTTATAGCATTCCACACGTATCTACACTAAATAATTGATACTTTATGAATCAGTGTATGACATGAAAGCCTTCCAGCAGCAAATTATGTGTCAGATTAAAGTGTAAACCCTTCATATATTATATGTATGCACTTGCCTTACATCCCCATCCAGACTCAATGAAGGACAGTTAAGACTGATAGGTCACATTCCCTGGCACGTGTTATTGTAATTCCAAGGATGATGAAATAACACGTGGGAAAAACAAACAAATATCCAACATAAGGCATTAATCAGTAGCAGTCTAAAGCAAAATAAGGAATGTCATGTATTGCACAGCACTTGGAGGGATAAAAATCAGATCTAATACTTGCAAAAAGATGCTAATTCTCATCTACACAAAGATAAAAGAATATGTTCTCTGAAATAGTTAATGCTGCACTGTATATGTGAAGGAAAAACTTTTATGTTGATTCATAATTCCAGCTGAATCTAAACTGTAAGCCCCATACGAAAGTATAAAATTAAGCCCTTTTACAAATTTGTTTTGTAGTAGTATTGGTAATTTCCATTGCAAAAGAAAAAAAAAAGTGTGTTCTCCAGCAGCAGTGCTAAACCTAAGCACAGAGCAGTAGTGCAGAGTTCCTTCCTCGAACTTTTGGAGTTTAAATAATTAAAGAAATAATTTGGAGCATAAGCAATGCATTACTTGGTAATTCCCAAATCCCAGAATTTTGCCACAGGTTGGTATTTAAGTTCATATAGCTAATAGGTTTAAATGGGTGACTTCTTCTTGTGAGGAGCATGTTTGGAAACACACTGTATACTGAAGAGAGGCTCACTTTATGGCTTTGCTTTAAAATGTGATAACCTATATTGGACTTCAAAGATATTACACGGTATCACCTTATAAAACATCTCACAACCTCCTCATCCTCAAACCACTTTGCAGACTGATAATAAAACAGTAGATTTATTTAATAAAATAAGGACTTGCAACTTCTGGGGTTTTTTTTTGGTTTGGTGGGGATTTTTTCTGGGTTTTTTTAGGTTTGATTGTTTACTTGACAGGAAGATTCATTGGTATGTATAGCTAGATTCTGACCATCTAGCCAACCTATTAGTAATCTGACAGAAATATAGCTAAACAGTCTTATTTCAGGCATTTTTACTGTGCTGGATGAAATTTACTTTATGGAAGATAACGACTGTTTATCTAGCAGCTTGATTTTTGGCTCTGCTTCATCTGTGAGGCAGGCTGTACTTAAATCACCTTCAATTTCTATATCATGACCCATTTTATCATGTCCTTGCAATTAAATCAGATTGGGAAAGGAAGAAAAAGAGAAAAAACAGATCAACTAAAGATCAGAAGGGCTGAAAGAAAATGTCCAAGACAAATAATTAACACAGTGTGTCAAACTTCAATGCACAGTTAAACTGTCTCGCATCCCTTTCATTCACTTACCTTTGCTAGTTGAAGTTGTTAGCTCTCTATGCAGCAGCTTTATCTTGATGTTTTTCAGTAAAATATTTGGCACCCTGTGGAATTATGTAGATAAAAAATAATAAAGTAATTAGGAAATTGTAGACATGAAAAGATTTTAGCCTGTGATACTTTCATATTGGCTACAAAGAATTTCACCCATCATAGGGTCTTGAACCCACAAGCATGCAATGTGAATTTCAAAACAGAATACAGCAGTTTGGGACCCAATGCTGCAAACCACACATGTAGTTTTAGCCATATGAATAGTTCCATATTTTAGGTATTACAGGGTGAATATCAGTTATTTAATATATGGGCTTGAATCTGAAAGTATATGTTGTTAGATAATTTTTATGTAACTAAGTTCTAAGTGTGTTATGATCAAAAATAAAGAGAATTGTCTGGAACTGAACAGTTTAAAGTAATCTACTGACTTTTGCCTATTTGATTAGATTTTGGATTGAGCTTTAAACAGGCAACATACAATATGAGGAATGGGATCCAGCCAGAAGGAAGTGATTGAGCAGTGAAGGTATGTTAGTTTCACATTTTTCTTGTTTGATCTTTTGTTGATTTTTTCCTTCTCTCATATAATCTCTTTCTTTCCTCCCTCTTCTGGTCTGTTGTGTTTGCATTTGGTAGGTCGAGGGCCTATAAACATCTTATCAGAAAAATGTTGGAAGGAGGGTAAGGGGCATATCAGAGTCAGTAGAAGAGGAGTACTGGGTATAAAGGAGCCTGTGTAAGGCAGGCGGGGAGAACAGGAGGCACAAAGGAGATGGTTAGTCATGCTGGAGGGTTTTGGTCTTTTTCCTTCCTTTTTAAAATCTGAAATCTGTAAAAAGGTGTTATTTGAATTGGATATGTAGCCTCAGATTTGAGTTTAAAACCCATGGTATCTTCCAGGATTGCACTATGCAATGCAACTATGCACATGACTTGTCCATGCTTGGAATTATTCCAGATTTGTTGCTGCACTTGAAATTCACTCCCTGCCTTAATCCAAAGTAATTTTTGAAGTGTAGACAAGCCTAACAGTTCAACACTAACATTTACTTACCTTTAGCAAAAGTTTTAGGTGTTCAAGGAATGCAGGATCATTTAGTAAGGAATGTAGAATTTTACCTCATTAGTTTCTATTAATGAGTTATTTCCTAAGAAGCTTTTAATGGCTTAATTATATTAACTGAACCTTCATATTAAAGGTTGTTGGGTAGAGTCATATGACTAAAACAAAGGAGTTACTGCAGCATAACAACCCATATCTAGTCAGCAACCTATGGTTAATACTTTTAGACCTTTCCTTTCCTTGCTTTCAGCAGCACAATAAATCATCTTAAAACACAAAGCTAATTTTACAGAATAACATTTTACCTCAGAGAGGGACAGAATGGATATGCTGGGCAATGACTGCACTCATCTGAACGTACTCCCTGTGCTTGATCCCAGTTCCAAATGCATCTTACGTACAAGATATCCCTTCAGGATGCCTATTCATCCATTTGGTTTTTGAAATTTAGTGGATTAGCATGTTTACTCTTCTCTGGATTTTCAAAACTACTGAGGTTCTTTGGCATTTCAGGGCTGCTGCCCTGCTTTCTGGATCCAGTGTTACAGAACCTGTACTGGCTTAAGGTAGAACATGATCCATAAATTTAAAAGCAAACAGGAACAGTTCTTAGGACAGTGTGGTCCTTCCTAGCTTTCTTTTTCTTTTCTAATGCTTTATTGGTTGGAACAATCTTTTAGCCTGGAAAAGATTCTAGACACTGTATAAAGTATGAGAGTTTTGTGAGAATTAGTCCTTACTAATGTCTGAAAATAATTTCTGTGATCTTAAAATACTTTATGACAAGAAAACATTTTCATACCAAGTTGCTCATTTATGGAAATCTGTGTCTTCAATTACATTACAAGTCAATTTGGGAATAAACATTTTGTAGAGCTATTGTACCCTTCATTTCTTTTGGTGGGTGAAGTATGTTTAAATAGTGCTATAAATAGGTAAATGATCATCAGATGCCTACATCCTGCAGCAACTATTTAAAGTGCACTTGTACTCGTGGCAGTGGATTCATCATAAGAATCTGTTAATTGGCAGGTAGTATATTCAGTGCCCCATCAATGACAGCACGCAGTCCCCAGCTCCATGTTTAGTCCCAAGGCCCCAGTCTAATGTCACTACAGAAGGCAGAGAGGATCCTGTGTTTCTTAAAACTGTGGAAATTACCCAGGCAATGATGGGTTTAGTGCTAAAGTTTTGAGAAGAAGTGAATCCTAATTCTCCTTTCCAACCCATTCTATGATTCTGTGAATATAGAATGGTATGCAAAGTAAAAAACCCTTTCCCTGGGGAGGATTAGTTAGTTCAGGTTGGATACCATTTTAACAGATAAATACTGTTCCTGGCTTGGGTGAGCTGAACTCAGCTGGCTTCTCAGTGCAGTTTAGGGCTTTATGACCATAACATGAAATTAGTAACTGAAGCTGGTCTAGAATTTTTTGAGAGCAGTAAATGGGTAGTTGTTATCCACAGGAGTATCCCTACTGAATTTTGTGGGAAAAGAGGAAAAAAATTAAAACTGTGATGTTAATAGTTATAACAGCACATATTTTTAAAGATTTTACATTTACTTAGGCTTAATTCTGTAGCACCATGAAAACCTCTAAACCTCCTGCAAAAGTGAACTGTCACAGCTTTCATACATCTTAATGAGGATAATACATTACACTGCTGGATTGGGCCAATGCCTGCTCAGTGAAATAATCCTGCCCTGGACTGAAGTTAATCACTAGATCAGTAAGTACTTAAAAAGTAAGTAAAAATGTAAATTATGTATATCTGCAAAGATTGAACACTATAGTTAAGATTACAGAAATTTTCCATGGTTTAAAGAGGAAATTAGGTGTTTTCTGTTTATTCTGTCACAAAATGTAAAAATAAAAAAAATGCCAAAGCCAACTGTATATCATTATGTTCCTGGGTGAGCCAACCCATGGTGCCTAATTGTACTTTAATGTGGCAATTTGTCATGGCTTCTGTCTTTGAACTTCATGTACATCAACTGAGTTACACATGAGTTTATAACTAAAAATCAGTGTTCTTTGTTTCTTAGAAAGTCTTGAGCTTTTTCAGGCACCATGACAAGTGGTGTAAATCCTAGACTTTGGTCAAAAATGCTGAGTACCCAACAGAATTGGCTCCATGGACAAGAATCAGTTCTTACCAACAGCACTGAAACTGGTGATAATAATTTGGCTAGGGTTAGACCTATATGCAAAGAATTTGATTTTACAAAAGCTTGTGCATACACCTTTGATGTCACACACTTGAAGAGCTCTCATGGCTGCTTATTTGAGTGAATCTAATCTGTTTGATTTAATCTTTGCAGGATTGGGACCTACATGAGTAATTAAAATAAAAACAATGTGTTTGCTTACGTTTCAATCCCATTTTTAATAAGTGGTCTGGAATTTTAGCTAACAGAAATATAGTAGACACACAATATGCCTTGAGATACATATGTTGCTGTAGAATATTAGTTTTTTTCTTTGTTGAAGGGACTTCCCCCACCTCCACATCCCTCTTGCAAAGATTTTGCATCCTACATATGAGAGTGATAAGAGAGGAGGTATGTCATGCTCCAACATGCACAACTTTTCAAACACTAAAAATAAATAAAAAATGCTGAAAGTGAGCTTAGGCTGCCAACAAGCAGTCTGAACTTGTATTTTACTTGTTTCTGCAGGTTTTACTCCAGGTTTTGTAAGCCTGTTTGCTGAAATATTTAATGTAGACTAAATGCTTGTTATTTGATTTACTTTGATTTACTTGCTAAACTCTCACATACAGATAATGTAGAAATTTTGAGGACTAGTCTTTGGGGGACCCAGCCATTGACTGATGTGTGGTACATGCAGCAGAACTGTGAGTAAGGCTTGTCCAAACACGTGCAGGTCAAAGTTAAATAGCAATGGATTTTTCTAGGTTGCAAATTGGCATTTCAAGAGTGGCTAAATTGTGTCTGAACTCTCATAACACGCCTCTTGGGTAGATGAAAGAACTTGGCACTCGTGACTCAGGGCAAAGGGCCTGAAGTCAAACAGCATTATGAAAAAATCAACTCACCCCTAATCCCCTCAGTAAGAAAGCTAATGGAACTAGTAAAATTTTGCTGAAACGTCCTGAAACTTCTCTCTACTTCTCTGTATCTCCACATGGTCTCCATGCCTATACAAGAACAGTTGCTTATTTGGATGATAATAATAGGACTAGGGCTCAATTTTGTGATGGGAGTTTTACTGTATTAATGTTTGCCAAATTCTAGTACTGCTCTCATTACCATGACCTTTAGAGGACATATAGGTTCCAACAGCAGCACGCACCTGATCTTGCAGTCTTGCAGGACTGTGTCAGAAACTAACTCTGTTCATACAGCTGAAGGATATAGTTATGATTGAACTGGACTATGGGTGGAAAGGCCTTATCCGTGGTGTAGCTCCATTAATGACAGTTTGCTCCACAACTCAATAGTCCTAAAGTTGGGGTTTTGACAACCTTAAACGTGCCTTCTGCACTGAACAGCACTTTGTTATTTTCTAACACAATGAACCTCGAGTGATCTGGATTAGTTTGCTCTGGTGTAAACGATGTCAGCTCCGTGGTGTTCGTCAAAACTCGTTCTTATGTGGGCTTTTGGCTGCCCTTGGCTGGGGTGGCAGCACTGAAGGGGCGGCCGGGGCCTCGCTCTGCGCCAGCCGCCGGTGGGAGCTGGGCCCACCCGGGGGGCTGCAGGGACGTACCTCGGTGCACAGGGCAGGGCCTGCACCGTCACACCGCCGCTCACACTGGGCCCGCTGCCGAGCGCAGCCCAGGCTCCGTTACGGACGCGGTGCCCGGCGGCCTCACGCGGTTTAGAGTCCGGTAACTTAAAGCCGTTGCCGGCCCCGGCTGCCGTGAGCGGGGTCTATCGCCGCTATGCCCCTGGCCACGGCTGCGGGGGGTTTTCGAGCCGATGGCTGCCAGCACAGCTGGGCCGTGTGCGACCCCTGGACCCCCCGCACGGCTCCCGGCGGGGCTCAGGTGCGGGACGGGGCGGGGCGGGACGGGACGGGACGAGAGAGGCGGCGGTCGCGGCGCGCGCTGGCTGCACGCGGGCGCGAGAGGCGGTGCCGCCCTTGGGCGCGGCCGTCACG
>VZTI01000775.1:2456595-2487043 GCA_013397865.1 Struthidea cinerea
ACCCCAGGGAGCTGCGGGCTCCCTGTAGGAATTGAGGGGCGAGCCGAGAGGTGGGCGTCTGGCGAGGGAGAGCTACAGGTGTCCCAGCGTAGTCCCGGTGTCCGGCTGGTTGGTACGTGCTGGGCGAGTTACGGGCACCGAGCGAAACCCTTTGCAGATGCTCGCACTGCTGTGCGTGTGTGTGTGTCTTCGTACCCTTCATGAGGTCAGGTGAGAACTCAGCAATGTACGAGCAGAGTGTGAGTTTAGTGTGAGAATAATTTAAAGGCCCGTTATAATGTCCCTTCATTGCTGTTTCACTGAGGAGTTGTTGAAATGTGGGAGTTACTGTTGCATATTTTGCAGGGGATGCGCTGAAGTCACTGCAGGCTTCTGAGTACATCTCTCCTAGTAATAACAAGAATGTACCTTCAAAGCTAGATGTAAATTAAGTAACTTTTAAAATACGAGCTTTCCCCAGTTTCAGGTGCACTTGTAATTCCAAAGTCATTGTCATTGGCGTCAAACAGCACGGGAGGTGATACTTCTTGTCCCTTTCAAAAAAAAACATAAAAAGGACTTACTTCAGGCATAGTGTGCAGTTATGCCTTTTCTACTTGCTGTGGATGTAACCAGATGTAAATCTACTTATCTCAGTTCTATTAAGCTGTAGCTTTTTTAATTGATTTGCTATAATTTAGTATTCTCAAATGTGTGATCATCAGCACAGTTCATTTTTTACAGAGACTTTCTGATAGTGTTTGTAACTTATTAGAGAGACGCTTGGACAATCAAGTGCCATGATTTTGTTCTAAGAGAAAGTTTTTCTGGTTGGGTCTGTATTTATACTGATCTAAACTTTTATCTACTTTTTGTGTGGTGAGGTCAAAGAGGCTGATATTAGAACCCCACTGGGAAGAAAACCCAAAGTGAGAGAGCTGCCTGCTCATTAATTGTGGCATCAATTAGGTTTGTCTCGTGGTGACCTGGAGGACTGATACTATTGTAGTCTCATATGTGAAAGATTTTACATGTGTAAATGAAATGTCTTCCCAAGACAAAATCTATTTGTTTATTGCTACTTATGAAGATTACTTTATTTCCCTTACAGTCCCTTTTTTTCCATGAATGCCAGGCACAGCATGAGTTGGTAGCTGGGTTTTAATTAGCACTGCACAGGTGTCCTGTCAAAGTATTCCCAACAAGACTGTTAGTAAAATGTTAATGGAAGATGTTTATTCATTTGAAGAGCTCCAGTTTAACCCATGAAAGCTTACAGGGTTTGAGTTCCAGCTGAGGAGGAGCTGCTCTTCGAATGCAGACCTGGGCCGACACCAACTGCTGCAGCTGGTGCTTGGCTGGGGGAGGAAGGGAGGGACATGTGTTGGAGGGGGGGCAGGTCATTGGCTTCCTTCAGTGAAGAGTCCTTTACTCTGAAACTTGCTTCCCCCAATTGTTTGCTGCAGTCCAGCCTTTTTAATCTTAAAGTGACACTTCAAATTTTTCTCTCTTGACATGCTTTCTGACCCTGGGGAGATCTTGTTTCATTGTTGATTTTGATGCACATTTTGTGTGTCCAGAGCCTCATCTAGTCAAAGTTTGTAAATTATATCCACCAAGGATGTGAATTCTTTTAAAAAGTAAGCTTCAGTTTTTGTTCCAGGCATGCAAAACATCTTTTCATACCCCAGCATCTTGATGCCTACCTCAGGAACACTGTTTGGAAGCCAACTGCTAAACCAGCAGGGGGAACACAAAACTTTCTGTCGATAAAGTCTCTCTTCCTACCATAGTTGTAATTTATTAAAACTTTGGGCCTACACTTTTGATACTATTTCTTTAGAAGGTGAATATCTGTTTACTTGGAACACCTACGTACATTGAAATAAACACATTATTTTTAAATTCTTGTTTATAAATTTCCTCTAGCAGGCATGTCTCCCATTCATCTGAATGGAATTTTTGTCATATTAGCCATTACTGACTTGCAAAAACATTAAAGGTTTATTTGTCTGGAATATCTCTTTGAAGATACTTGAAGTGAATTAAACCTAAGAAATGATATTTTGAGTAATCTGCAAAGTTTCAGATATTAAACTAGACAAAATATTTTCACAGTGGAGCTCTTACTATATCACATTTAGGATATATAGACATCTTGAGAGCTCAAGTTGACTTGTAAAGCAGTTGTATTCTCACAATAAACTTTTTCTAGTATTTAGGATTTCTGTAAGAGAAAATATTTTTAGATATTCTCTTAGGTTTTTAGAAGTACTTGCTAGCTTATTACTGTAGAGGTCAACTGACAGTCCCAGCACAGATCAATAATGGTTTTCCTTTTTGATTCATATTGGCGTAATGATGACGTCCTTTGTACGAGGAATACTGGATGTAAAGACTGTTGCCAAGGAAGGTTATGTGGATGGCTTGCAGCAATCCATATTGCTTTCTGGTCTGTGAAGTCTGGTGCAGCCAAATGGCAAATGCTGAAGGTGTGTACAAACAGATGGCTGAATGTGAAGTGAAGAATGGGAATTTGCAGTGTGTCAGCTATTCCCCAGTCAGAGCTGGGGAACAGGCTCTTACCCACAGTAAATGTGAGAATCTTGCTGCTTCTGCTTGGGGTTAAGCCACCTTTCACTGATGGTGGGATAAAAACATGCCAAGGAGCGTTTGCTACAGAGTAGCCAATTTGCTGCTGGTGGGTGATAACAATTGTATATTCCACCAGCATTAGGTGTTAGAGAAGGTAGAGACACAATAAAGTTCAACTGAAATTAACAGTCCTAGGTCAGGTTTAAAGCAAGATATGCAAGTTCTGGTTCTAGAATGGCACTGACTGCATAGTGAGGTATAAATGACATATAAATGTATATGAAGTATATGTGTATTTCAATGGCCATGCATTGTTCTCTAAGAGCATTATGTGATGTTGCCTGCAACTGAAGGTACAAAAGGGTGTATGTTCAATTCCATTGGCAATCTTCCTCTTCTGTTGTTTTCATGGAATCCCCATACTTTCTCTCCAGGTGGTTCTCTGAGATGCTGAAGTGTGTAATTTGTAAAGTCAAAGAGAAATTTCTGTTTTAATGTGATTTGAAAATAGCAGTAAATCTTTGCCTAATTTCTCTTACAGTTCTTTTCTTTGATACCTCCAATAATATTCTGTTAACATTTAAGACATGAATTACCAAGTCTTGGGCCATTTATGTGAATCTCAGAAAATACTCTCTGGGATACCGACTCCAAATATCTTTGCAATCACATTGCTTTTGATCTAGTTCCCCAAAATATTTGTGTATTATAAATAGGCATTACTTCTATAGCAGTAATATTTGTGGTGATTAAAAGTGGCATGCTAGTTTCTAGCCACTTCATGAATAGAAGCATGTTTTGCCATAAAAATGTACTAGCAAAAAGTAGTGCAATTGGAATTGCTTTATCCATAACTGTGGATTCGCATTTTTATGTGCTGGCAGTCATCCAATAGAGCAGCATTTCTTGTGCTATTACAGCAACAATTAACTCTGTCATAGCCAAAATGAAAGAGATTTACGCATCTCTGAAAATCACCAAAAAAGGGACCTTAAAGCTTCAGTCTATATTCTGTATTTTTTATTTCAAGTGTCACAAAATAGATTTTTTTAAGAAGAACTTGCTTTATGACCTTGATTATCTAAGTAGTCATATTTGTCAAGCTCAGCAGAGAACATTTCATATATTGCATTTTAAGTGTAGTAACTGTTGATTTGTACTGCTTACAAATAATTATGTCTAGGGAAGTATGCTAGTTTCTGATGTATGCATAATGAAATGAATGGTGTTTTTGAGGAAAATGTGAAAATAATAATTTCATCTTCATCTTGTGAATAGTGCTTTAAAATGAGCTATAACTGCTTATTAACAAATTTAATTGCATTGTATTTAGCACTTCTCTTTAATAGTCTGTCTAATTTCAGTACACTAGTTGGCCAAATTTAGATTTTTTCATTTTTTTCTTTCCTGTTGCAAGCTATTGTAAGGTTTTGAGAGTCAGCTGGAAAGGGCCTCTCTTTTAAATAATTTCAGTTGTGACCTTGCAAGAGACCTGCTGAGATTGCAGGAGAACAGCTTATCTAGAGGTCTTGGGTCTGAAACAGGTTAATTATAGAGCTACTACATAGAGGTTGTTTTTCTGCACAGAAGGCAATAGGGGCTGTGATACATAAGGTGTTGTTAGTGATTCTAAAGAACAATGGCAATTCACTTTTTCTCTGATTCTCCTTTGTAAGCATAGGCATTTTCTGTTGGAAATCAGTGAGTTATATTGTGTGAGTCAGGGACAATAAAAAAATCCCAAAGTATCCAGTGAGCTTACTGTGTAGTATAAATCTGCTGAATTCATGTATTTCTTTGCCAAGAAGCGGGAGGTGGATTGAAGACTGATGTGTCCTCTTTTGTCTTACATTTAACAAGTAAGTTGTTACCCTGTAGCTGCATTTGACACAGTGTGATTAAGAACGATGGTAGTATTTTATCGCGTGTGTGATATGTTGTTTTTGACAATGAATCAAAATTCTGTTTTACCTTACAAAGCATCTGTTGCAGTATTTGAAGAAATGGGCTTTTTCTTGTAGTGAAGCCATTGCATTAATGAACCAAGTCACTCCTCCAGTATGTACAGCTTGTGTTCTGTGATAGATTAGTTCCTCCCTCCAGCATTTAAAATGCCAGAGTTTCTGAATACTTGTAGATCTGGTGATTTGGTTCACTCCAGTGATGAGGTGTAGCAATTTCCTTCTGGCAGATAAGATGTACAGATTATTTATATGACTATAGGAATTTGTTGTGGTATTCCCTCTCCCCATACCTGTGCCCAAAGATTTTTGCAGCTGTCATTTATATGTTTAACGTAAAACGATTAAAGGAAATTCTAAAAGGTAAAGATTTTCTGGGAGTATATCTCCATTCTGAGTGGAATGTCCTAGTGATTCATACCTTGACTGAAACAAATCCCCAAAGAAGAGCTTATAAATAAAAACTGCTATGAAAAAATTTTACTCCAACCTGAATGTGTTTTTCTGCTCAACAAATGGAATTACACCAGTTATTTGACAGACAGTCAGGGAAAGGGTAGATACCCCTACACAAAGAGAAACTCCTTTTGACTCATTCTTTTAACTGTGTGTCACTTTAAGGACTTCCCTATTTGTGTGGGAGAAGTTTCCTATAAGATGTGCAGCTGAAAGTTTAGTGGCTAGCAGTTAACTTTTGGTAAGTGTGTTTGTCTTGCGTTCTTGTTTACCAACCTGAAGAAATAATCTATTAATCTGCCTGCCTATTAGGGTTTGCCTTATTCTAGTGACCAAAAGACATGCTTCTTTTGTTGTTCTGTTTCATTTGGCTTTTTTTCCAAAATGTGGGTTTGATAATGCATGCAGTTAACTTTAAAATACCTAGTAAATAATATTTCAATCTGTTAATTTACATCTTGTAGTATCTAATGGCCCATGGCAGTGAGAAGGGCTGGTTTGTATCATCTCATCCAACTCCTCTGTAATGGGAAGTGCTGATTTTCAATCCTGTTCACTTATTTACTAACTATCTTTTTTGTTTGTTTGTTTTTTCCTTCCCAAAGAGGATTGCATCCTTATACAGTGAATTTATGTTTAATGCTATGGTCTTGGTTTTCATCATTACTCTTTGTGGGTTTCTCACAATGAACCCAGACGGTTTCAGGTATTTATAGGTCATGGTTTCAAAACTAATTTTCTAAAGGTGTAGAGGTCATTTCAAGATTTTAAATCCACCAGACACTGACTTAGTTTATTTTCCTGGTAGGAAGGTTCTAGGTAGAATATTTCTAGATGCAGTCCTAAGGTTTTTCAGTTCAGTCTTGAAAAAAATTACAGCTCCAAGCATTCATTGACAGCAATTTGCTGAAATCTTTTACCCTGAGTGGAAGAAGCCTTGCTGAATTGTTGGTAACTGTCCATCCTGCTGTGGCTTCAATTCCACAGAGATGTCTTCCCTAGGGTTATATCTGTCTTGATAGGTACATTAGAGCTGTTATCTGTTTAGTTTAGGTGTGCAATTAGAAACTCAGCCAAGTAAAACTTAAGATAAATTAAATTTGTGTAAAGGTGTTGGCTGCTGCTGTGTTTGTGAAGAGTAAGATAGTTCAGTGCCAGGAAACCTATTCTGTTTCCAATTAGAAACAATAAAAAAAGTAAGTAATTAGTCCAAAGAAATTTAACTATGAGAAGAAAAGTTTGTAGAGATGTTTTTTCATGCAATTTATGATGATCTTGCTCCACCTGAAGATTTCTATTTCTAGAGCTTTTGTTTTTGTTTTAGGGTAAACTTTTCAGAAGCAGCAAGTCCCATTTAAAAAACATGAGCCTAGTTCCTGTTAGTTGTGGTGAGATATTACTGGTTAATAGGGAATTTGAGTTTTAAATGTACATTTGAGATTTCTTGGGTTGCCATGTTTTTATGTATGTGTATTTCTAGTAATCTCTGCTTTTTTTCTTCCTTCTGCGTCCTGAATGTGTATCAAGAAGATGGTATATAATTGTGCTGCTGGTATTCCCTGGTAAGATCAGTGAGATTTTTTTGTCCATCTTCTAACTAGAAGTTGGAAGCAGAATGCCTAAAGTACTGTTGTCTTTCTAGGCAGGTGTTAAGGGGTGCTGCTGTGGCCAAGGTGAGGTCCTGTTATGCCTTTTTTTGCTTGTGAAAGAACAGAGTACCTGGGAGTTGCACAGAAAATACATGGCTGAAGCTGGTATTAGATTGCAGATTGCTTGAGCCATTACAGTATTAGAGCTGTACAGCATCCCAACATCTTGTTTTCTCCACTCCCTTTAGAGATGTCCTGATGTAGGAAGTGCCTGAGGGCTCTACAATAAAGTAAAAAAATTCTGATTTGGTGCTCAGGTTATGTGTAGGATGTTGGTCTTGTTAAACTCTGTCTGCAGTGCCATCTGTGCTTCCTCCTGCAGACGTTCAGTAACCTCTAGGAATTTCTGCAGTTGTCAAAAATCAATCTGTTCCAGGCTACTCCTTGTGGAAGTCTTGTGTACTCCTTCCACTTTAAAGATGCCCGAATGCACTTCCTTCCCTTCCACCTATTGAAACCCTCCTACATCCTGATCCTGTAAGAGACCGTTCTCTTGTTTATACTTGGTAAGCAAAACCTTGCCCCTCAGCCTAGGAAGATTCAGCTGTATGCCTCCCCATGTTTGGGGGAAGGGAAGTCCTGGGGACATGTAACAGAATGATTTTTGTCCTGTTTCTGTAAAGTGTCTCTTACTTTTGTGCTATATTGTGCAATGACTCTTCAGCTGAAACTTCAGTCTCTGGTGTTGTCTAAACTCACAGCAATAAAATCAGGTGATTAAAAAAAAAGAAAGTCGTGAAGCTGAAGGAAGAATTGGTTATAAAATGATACTGAGAATAGACACCCTCATCCAAACTGGGGCTTCATTCCAGCTGTGAGCCAAATATGTACCAGGTAACAAAACCCACCTCAGTATACTATTACTAAATAGGTGGAATGGTTTCACATTTTTAGTGGACTTATTTGTGTATATTTTTGTTCCTGTAATTGGTCAGGCTACATTGTAATATATTAGTAAGAAAATAAATAAACAAAAATCACATGGAATAGAGGGGCACAATTGCTAAATGGCATAAAACATCTTCCTTTGGCACTTTTCCAGTTCCCATAGCCTTTAACTGTGACTTGTTGAAATGTCCCATTACAAGCACAGCAGCATGTGAACTGCAGGACATCAGAGTTACTTTGTCCCTGGGCTTTTGATATGTCAGGATTTTTTGTTTTATTACTATTCATATATTCCCTGAAAATGAAACCACTTTGTTGTTTCTAAACCAAGATCTATCCCTTTATAGTTTATGACTGAATGGTGGGACTTTGTGTATATGCCTTGGACATAAGCATTTAAAAACACATACAAATTTTCATTTCCACGTGAACATTAATTCTAATCCTATTAATCAGCTTTCCAACCTGTATGTGGGCAAATCATGTGGAATTAACATGATAAATGTCAGCTAATAAAAAAAATATATCTTCAAAAATGCATACTTAATAGGGTTATAAATAAACTCTTCCAAAAACTGTGGTATTCCTAAGTTCATAGAACAGCTCATATAGTTAACTATTTCTGGTTTGTTTTTACTTGAGATTGGGTGCACTTGATTACAAATGATTGCCTTTTTTACTTACACATGGCATGCATGCATTCATTGCATTCGCATAGGGAAGCAACCTGGACAAGTGGGAGAAAAACCGGTTAAATAAGTGAAATGGTTGCCATGCATAAAACAAGCAAACAAAAAGTGAAAAAGCTTTGGCTGTGAAGGCCACCTTGGATGGCCTAGAAACTTGGGTTCACGTTGCTATGGCAAAACAACACAAAGGGACAGATCCTGCTGGCTTCGCTCAAGTATCCCCATTCACTTTGTTGGGACTTGTGATGTGACTTAGAGAAGAAGGATTTTTGGCTTGCTTTGGTAGAGAAGTGTTTGTTAGCAGTGTTTTAGAGAGCTGTGCAACCTCTGGCACTACACATGGAAAGAGGAGGGAATTACCAGAGTCCATGTTGATAAGGAGGAAAGGAAGTGGAAGTTATTCTTCAGGCAGTAAAGGAAAAGTTTAGACAAGAAGGACAGAGTTAAGGCAGGGGAAGAACTTGTATGGGAAAGGTAGGTGCTGATTAATGAAACAGATGGTGGTTGTTGGGGAAAGGGCTTAAGGGAACAGGAATAAAAGGGGTAAATAAAACAATAAGATTCCAATTCAGCAGGAAATGTGGCAAATTCCTATACTAGAGAAGCCTTTAATAAGAAACAGAAACACTCCAGAATCTGTGGCTCTGGCCACCTGCAGGTTGGACTGGGCAGAGCAGCTTTGAAAAGTAAGCAAAAATAAATTTGCCAAGAGAAAAAAAGTGTGCAAAAGTTGAAGCTAAGGAGACTGCTGATTTCAAGAAGACCAGTACATAATAGGTACTTGGGTAGAAGGCCAGAATTGGACTGAGCAGAAAGGTGCTCAAATGTCCTGAAGCTTAATCCCTGGGTGTACACTTGTTCATTTTCATTTATAGTTCCTCAAGCACTTTAGAGCAGAGTCCCATGCCCTTTCTGGAGAGCATTAGGCTGGCGTGGGGTGGATATGTTTCTGCTAGTGGCAGAACAGTGCAGCATGTGATTTTTTAGTAACAAGTCATCCATGTGCCACAGAGCTTTATGGTCTGGGAGTGCCTGTCAGTAAGGACTGGAACATCCTTAGGGAAAGGTGTTTTTTAAGAGTGAGCATCATGCTTGTAACCTGTGAGTTCTTCCATCTTGTTGTAGTATTAAAGGTGACTTTTTAGTTCAAAGGATAGCTTTAAAAAATCCAAAGACTGAAATTCTGAGGAAGATGAGTAGCAGATTTTTACAAAGAAAACTATTTCTGTTAGTGAAAGGCAGAGAGACAACAGTAGTGCACTCAAGTGATTTGTATTTTGTCTGCTGCTGGCTCTAACAATTTAGATTGCTTTAAATACCACTGAATTAAGGAGCATTTGTTGTCCTCTAGCTTAGCATAGCAATGAGATCTGTCCTTCCAGTCAGTGCACTTTGCTATCTTTCAAAAGCACCATGCTTTTCACTGGGTTCTAACTAAGCCTTGTGTATCAAAATTCTCATGGGCATTGGAGGCTCCTAGCTGAAACCAAATTAAAACTTTATGCTTTCTCCTCTCCTTGTTCTTATGTGCTTCAAAATGTGTTTTCTCCCCTTCCATTCTCCCAGTCTTCTTTCAAAACTAATAAATGTGTGTGTGTATATATATATTTCTCAATGAAACAGGGTCTTCATGCATTTTAGACACTCACTTTTAGCAGGACTAGTGGCCTTTACAACAGCAAATTTCACTGAAAATGATCCCATACTCTTCAATGGTTTTGATTCAGGTGCCCTCTTTTGCCAGCCTTCCTTGCAGCTTGTCATAGTATAAAGCATTGGCATGAAAACATATTTAGTAAACCCAAAGCCTTCATGTCGTCTTCTTTCTCTTCCACATGGGGAATTTTTGGTTATACTTTTAATATGCCCTTTTGTGACCTCATTTACAAAAATAGCCACCCAGATATACCCCAAAGGAAAAGATGATTCTCTTGGAAATTTCTTTTGAATCTCAAGTTGACTAGCAGTTGTGTTTACTTCTTGGATAAATAGTTTAGGTTCCTTATCCCTTTGCACAGCTTTCTTTTCTCATTTCAAAGGAAATGTCTTCCTATATTGTGGACTGGCTCTACTCTTCCTAGTTTGCAGGTTTCACATATTTTTTTAGTGACAGCAGGTCTCACGCTGAAGCAAAATCCGGCAGATTTTGCAAAACAGCTTAGTTTTCTCACCTTTTTTTTTGTTGTTGTTGGTGGTTTATTTCTGTTTGGTACTCTCAGATGGTCACTTAATAGCAGCTTTGTAGCAGGCTCCTGTCATAAGTGAGGATGACCAGGTTTTGCAAAATACTGACAAATTGCCTGCTTAGTAGGTTTATTCTTAAATGAGTTATTAGTAGCAGTTTTGTCTGTTTTCTGACTTAAATTGCAGCTGCAATTCACCATTCTGTATCATTCATCCTGAATTCCTGAAGCTGACTGTCAGTTTGTCACCTTTTCATGTTGTTTGCTATTTGCCCTCCTTTTTAAGTTTGTGAATGCATGTCTTCAAGCAAGTGAGCTCACTCTTCAGAAAGCTCTTTCAAATTTTCATTTAAGTCTTCATTATTCACCCTTCATGAACTGGCAGAATCAGGGTAGAAGTTGAGGGCTTTTCAATCATATACTGGCAGCTCTGAGTTATACCACGGAAATGTATTGGTCAGTGGGTTGTGATAGGAATCAAATCACTCCTACAGATGGAAATGTGTATGTGTTCTCTGCCTTTTAAATCATCTTTTTCAAAAAGACTTTCATCAAAGTTGAATTGAAACTTGACATTTTAACATACTTAGATGCTCAGGTCAGAATGGGATTCTAAACAGCACTGCTTTCTCTCCAGTTCTTTCCCTGTGCTCCCTATTTCTATCCAACTTGTTGCCTTATAAAATGTCACTAAAGAAAGAGAGGTTTGTGCTGATGAGACAGTGATCAAAGTCATGTCTTGTGTTTTCTTATTTGATAAATTAGCGAATGTGCTGTAGTTGCTCTATTTCTGGTTTCTCTTGTGTTTGTTGTTCTTGGTGAAATGATTGTACATCAGTAGCTTGGGTTTCAGAATGCTTCTTCATTGCCTATTTGCACACATGACATCTTGCAGAACATTATGATGGTCTTCTATAGATAACACTGACGAGAAACCTCATTATTTGCTCTATTTGATCATTTTTCTTTATGGCAGCATTTAAAAATTGAATTGGCAACCAAATACTATCACCGGGTAGTGTTAGGTTTCTTTTCATCTAGAGAAATAGCAGCAAATTATTCCAGTTTATATTTGACTTCCCAAATGATGCTCAGTATTTGTCATGTCTTGCCGTTTTGCCAAAAGTGCATCTTCTGTGGGACACTGAGCTTGAAAGTGTCCTGCATGAACCCCATGTTGTGGCAGATAGTCAGCTCCTTGCTCGCCCCATACACTGCTGTCCTGCAGAAGTGTGTGTCTGGGTGCTCCCAGCAGCCTGCAGAGCTGCTCCTGGGCTTTCCTCCCACCTCCCAGGTGGGATCTGGGGAGCTGCCAAGACCCACTGGCGGTTCCAGGAGCTGGGTGCCAAGTGAAGAATCTTTTGGAGGCTGGAGTTCTGGCCTTGGGCACTGACAGCCCTTTCAGGTGTGTAGATGCAGCTCCCTGCACACAAGGCAGTGCTGCCCCTGCCAAATAACCCATGGAGAAATGCTGCAGAGGAGTTTCTCGTGTTTTCCTCGTAGCCCAAGGAGTGCTGGTCTAGGTGCAGGTGTTTTGTTGAGCAGACTTTTGCTGGTGCACAGCATGGCACGCACTGTATAGCCTTTTGGCCTTTTGTCCTTGTGCTTAATTCCATTTTAATGTCAGCAAGAACCTTTTAAATGGTATTTATGTTGCCACAGTTTAGATTTTTTGGTCCTGACTCAGCATTTTGCTATCACTTAGTCCCGTGATGGGGGTTTGTAATTGCTTGTGTTGCTTTATGGTGAGTGTTAGTGGTTGCCAAGGCACCATCCGTCATCTGCTCCCAAAGACTGGTAGTGAAGTAAAGTAGATACGACTTTTTATTTGCCTGAACACAATACTGACATTCTGGTTCTTTACCTTCTTGGTCTGTAATCTGATTCTAGACATCTAAATGACTGAGAATAGATTTAAAAAAAAAAAGGTGGAAGGAGATATTGTGGATCTGGTTAAGCATTTCCCCTCCAAAATCTGCAGCATGCATTCTGGGGTCAGAATTTTCAATGTTTGTAAGGCTTGCAGGCATCAGCTGTATTGTCATTTATTAGTATAGCACACTAGAGTTGTTTAACTGACCTGGTGTATCATCTCTGGAAAACTCTTAAAATAAAGATTCTGAACAGTTTTATGTTTATATTTAGTGTCAAGTGACATTGAAAAGTTTTCAGAGTTTGTCATACTGAGAAATGATGAATTAAATTTATCAAGTTACCTGTAAACCAGCTAGAGCACATGTGAAACATTTCTCCATGCTATAATAAAGGTAGCAGGAGATAACTAAGCAAACAAATGTTTATATGCCCCAGAGAAAGTCTGATTACTTAAAATAAACTTACTTAAAATTACTTAAAATTACTTAAAATAAACATGTCTGAGGGTGTGAGTACCATTGGCAGGCTTCAGTGGGACTTTGATATCAGCTGACAGAAAGGACTCTGGGGTCTCACGTCCAAGTAGATCCTAACTTGCACAATGTATAATATAAGGGAGCAACATCTTCAAAGAAGTACTGAAATACAGGGGGAAGAGTACTAGGCCATTAGTACCTACGGTATTCCTCTAGTAGTCCTTTGAGAAAGAGTTCTGTTTTTCCTCTTAAAAGAGAGATAATTTTAAATATCTAGTAACATTTCTGTAAGTCGTATTTGTATAAATATTTATTTTTACTTCTTTCTGTAGGCAATTAAAAGTCCAGAAGATCTGATTTCAAAGCACACCACAAATTTCAAAGAAAGTAAATCTACATGAAGAGCTACAAAGGAACTTGATTTGAGAAGATACAGCTTTTAAAAAAATGTCGTCAAGTTGTGTGACTTCAGTGTTTGCTTTGATGGTTTTGTGCTTTGCAGCTGCAGGTAGGTGGTATTATGTAAATCATGCATTCAGTGTAACTGGTTGTGCATATTTAGAATTGTTGATCAAAAATACTTTTTCATGCTGAAAAAATGTAGGTTACCTAAAGTTTGTTTATGTCTAGGTTTTTGATAAAACTATTGTGATCATAATTCTATCATATATGATGTGAGAAAGAATGCTGTTCCTATAAGAATGTTTTCTTGCACCTATGTTCACCCTTAAAATAATTTAAGAATTGCAGTAGTAATGTAAATTATTTAGGTTATTAACTTATTTTTTAAAAATTGCATGGTGTACATGTATTATAAAGGGGAGGGTTGATATGGAAGCCTTTGGGAGTGGAAGCAGGGTAGCTCTGCCAGCATGATGAACTATTGACTCTGTCAAGAAGCTGGATTTATTTCCCCAGGTGCAGGGTTGTGCTGGTGAAGCTGAGGCTGCTAGAGTGTCTCTATAGAGTTGGGCTGAAAGGGTGTACCAGCTCAGCTCCATGCTGCCTCCAAGACCTATAATCTGGAATTAAGTCCCAGTTATTTGACTTTATAAAAAATATATCTGACAAAATCCCAGAAAGGTTCATAATTGGTCACTGAGTCTGTCCATCCTTCCTGGATTATTGGAATAAACCTCATCTCGGCCATTCCTGACAGTTATCTAATCTGTTTATAGTTAACCGTCAGTGATGATGGCAAAAAGCTTTTAATAACAGTTGTCAGTGTTAATGGAGTTCTTGTAGGTTAGGAGCATGCATTGCCGTTTAAGGGGATTGTTCCTGTCCCACATTTTGGCCTAGCAGGGGATTTTTAAAACAGTGTGTTGCAATAACTTGTGACAGAGAAAGGAAGGATCTGTGGAGTTCAAGTACATAGTTTATGCTGTAGTTTCTTCAAGCACTGAAGTGATTCTACTCAGTATGTTTGTTTGTCAAAGTTCTTTCTGTGGTTGCAAGGGGAAGCCTCTTATGTGTCCAGCTTGTATGCAGCGTGGGTCTTTGGAGAAGAGGCCAAGTGGATATATAGTTAGTCAAAATGAGACAGTGGGAAAAGTGGACAGTGGACAGATGGCTTGCTTAAATCTGAGATGTCCTCACTGTGGAAAAGATGACCAGCTTTGGAAGAGACAAGGCTGAGCAATTAAATGTGTTACAATTTGGCTTCATTTCATCTTCAGCATGGAAAATTATGTTGTTTCAAGCCCTCAAGCCTTGTGGGACTTTCTCTGGGTTTGACCTCCTTGAAGGCATCCATCCAGCATTAGTAACTTCGAATGTTTAATAGTACGTGATGCTAACATTTTGCAACAGCTTCGTTACAGACAGACTTTCAGCAATACCGGGTGTGTCTGAGTGTGTCTGCGGCTGCAGCTGAGGACACGAATGCTGCTCTTGGCTGAGAAGAGCCATTACTTGGAGCAAATCCGAATCATTCTAGATGTGTAAAGAAGTGCCAGTGCAGAAAAGAAAAGCTTTTTTAATTGATCACAACCATAATTCTGTTTTGCTGCTGAGGAGAATGCTTGCCTAACAAGGCAGCTTACCTCTTAACACCAGCTTTAATTAAAACCCACTGATTTAAAAGTGTTATCAAATTGTACTACTATTAGAAAGTTATTCAGTGTTCAGAAAACATGTCTGTCTTGAAATTCGTGGTTTTTTTGGTTTTACTCCCCAATTCTGTGTTTTCCTCTGGCAGATATTCTTGAAACAAACTCTTAAAAAGCTTTGGTTTCAATCAGATGCTTATTCATAACTAGAGTCACAGAATTATTTTGGCTGGAAGGGACCTCTGGAAGTCTAGTCCAGCACCCTGCTTGGAGGAGGGCTAATTTTGAATTCTTTCTTTCTTGGAGACTGACTTTTCCCCCTATCTGCATGGGAAGAAGTTAGCTGAAGGGAGTAGGAAGGGTCACAGTTTGTTGGGGGAAGGTGAGGAAGCACTGTCTTTGTGGTTTCTGGCTGTACCTGCCTGTATATTTTGGTTTTCCTCCATGCTTTTTAATTTTTTCAATAAATTCTTAACAAGAACAACTAGTTATTGTCCTTTACAGAGTATAATGAGTACAGTAAGATAAGAGCAAGAACTGATGGACTATGATGAAGAGGAAAGAGATGTCAGGCAGATAAAATTAAAACTAAGGAAGGACTGCTCTCTGAAGGTTATTTAGGTAGGGCTTTTGCAACTTGAGATCTCGAGTCCTGTTAATGCAAAGAGTTATACTTTAAATGCAGGGAGTTTGTGTCTCTAGGTGAAGAACAGGTGGGAGCAAGCAATGAGTTCCAGTCATGTGAAAAAGCTGTGGCAGAGGCCCCTGAGCTCTGGCCGGCGTGATGGCCAGGATACTGCAGGCTTGGCTCTTAATTGCCAGTGTACAGAACCCGTGCTCTTTCAGTCTTGAACCACTAATGTACTAGTATAAATAAAACTAGAAGTCTAAATAAAGTTAAGAAGTATGAATAAAATCCCGGCGTGCTTGTGGTGGAGCCTGGGGGAGGCAGGGGGCAGCATGCCACCTCCCTAGGGTATTGATTTTTATACATTGAGCCTTTTTCCAGCTTGCTCTTTGTTTCTGAAGAAGTGAGGCTGCTGCAGCGGAGCACACCTTTCTTTTGTTTGCCAGTCCTACACTGAAACTGTTGCTGCTGGTCTAGGGTTTTTTTTTCTGACTTTACAGTATCTTCAGCATTCTTGTATTTTCAGGTATGAGTGAGCTTCTAGACAGAATCTATGTTCGGTTTAGTTTCTTTTTATTCTTGCTCTTTAAGGTACTAATGTGTTAAATATATCAAAAAACCCCCAAAACCCTGGAGTTACATGACATGATGCACAGAGATGGATATTCAAAGATGAGTCACAGACTTGCATGTTTTTCATGCCAATAGCTTAAAGATTACGCCTCACTAACTGCATTGAAAATGGTCTATAGAAATATTCAAAGAATATTTGCCTGTTTTTCTACCTCCTCATACTACTTGGATGTATGTAGCTAAATGCTTATGTGAATCTGATTTACTTTCATCTTGTATGTGGATTTCTTGTAAGCCTGTATTTATAGAGCTTCAATTAGACAGAAAAAGACTGCAAAGAAAACCTTGATTACTCTAAGATTTTTCTACTTCATGGAAAGTCCAAGGCAGGATAGAGAGAACTGCTGGCAAGCTATCTGCCTGACTGAAGGAATTAAGTTTTTGAAGTGGGATTAAATTAAGGTCTGGCAGCCTGCAGTAGGAACTCCATACAAACACTCAGAACTGCACAGTTATCCAGGCCTTGGATAACCTCTTAAGTTAGTCTGGCTTTGTAATCTTGGAGCAAAAATATTATGTCCTAATGTGGCTTAAATCAAAGGCTGGAACATATTTATTTTACTTTCTGGCAAATTTGTTTGGTTGGGTGCATGATGCATGTCTTAGAATGTCTTAGAGGATAACTGAAATGCATACCTGCCCTAGACCCTGAGGGCCAAACCTTCAGCAAGACAGGTCCTTCTATGAAGGAATGGGAACATTTTTTAACTTGAACTCCTGTTTTTCCTTTTTTCTTTGCTGCATTACTCTTCAGCTGGAAAGAAGACAGAAGGGTGATACAGCCTATGGATCTGCACTGGCGAAAGGTTCTCATTCCAGCCTCTGGGGTAGATCCTCTGTTGGTGCAAATCATCCCTGCTGCTGAGAAAGCAGTGCAGCTATGGCTTCTGATACCAACCAGAATTTGCTCATGTAGCTGTGTTCACTTTCCTTCAACCCCCCTGATATTTGGCATTGCCTGTGCTTGCCTTGCAGACACCTCTCTCCTTATGACAGAGTTTCACGGTTGTAGTCAAGCAGATGAAGACCCTGTAAGAATTGGATATATTCAAGAATTTACCTATTTTCTGTAATACCAAGGTTACTGGTTTGTCTGCTCATGTTAGGTCTGTCTTTATGGTTTTCTTCCAACAGCTCTTTATTCCCTGGTTTTCCACTCTACTGTAATCCTAGCTGTTTTTTCTTTCTTTTTACATACTTGTTCTTATCAGTAATATTACGTTGTTCAGAGCATGTGTGCTTCATTTTCAGTAGGACTGTTCACTTGCAAGCTCATGTATCTTTTGGATCTGTGCCCCCCAGATATGGTGGTGATGGGTGCCATGTTAATAAGCATAACAACAGGAAGAAACAGGCCTTGTCATGACATCTACTTTTTCTTTTTTTTTTAAGATGAACTTCCCCTGACCTTGAACACTGTGTTTCCAAAAGCAATATAGGATTCTTCAAAGCATGGTAGAAAAACCTTCAACTGGAAGGTGAAGGACATGATGTAAAAAAATAGAAATTAATACTGGGAGTTACACAAATTTCCTTCTGTTTTAAACAGTGGTTGCTGGGTATTTCCCAGGTGTAATTATCTTGTAATTTAATGTTTTTCCACAAAGTATTTGTTGCCAGAAGTGTGGAGTTTTTTGTTTGTTTAAATTGTTTAGAGGGTAAGAACCAAGGGACAGAGGTTGGATCTTTAATTCCTAGGACTGAAGTAAAGCACAGGCTGGTAGCTGCTTTTGAATGGATGAGGATTTCACTCTCTACCTCCCTTTCCCTTCACTTCTTTCTCATTTTCAGCTGACTTCTGCCTCCCTTGTAAAACCACCTACTCCTATCCCTTTATGGTCTGGGTATTCAGACTTGTGAGGATGAGATGAACCAGCATGCAGAACATTTGAAGATTTGCAGTCTCAGAGAATTAGAGGAGCAGAGAGCTGGTTCATGTGCTGTCTGTGTCAGAAAGGCTGCAAGCCTTTCTGCAGGGGCTGCAAGGGAGTGGTCACGCTCTTCATGGGAGGCTAACGTGCTCTCAGTTCTGAGAAATACTATTGAGAAACCAGTGACTGGCTATTAAAGGTGGAAATTGTTCTATTTTTTTCATTCTTTCAGCACCCTGATGGTGATTTGAAACATCTTAATATCAGTTGTTTATCTGACAGGGAAGAAAATGTTGAGTTCCTAACTTCATGTCAGTGAGCTCTGTGAGATAACTTTGAGAGGCCAAAAAAAAGAAGCTAATTTTAATTTCACACAAGACATAATACCTTTCAAGCAGTAAATTGTTTTAAGTGAGCTCTTTAAATACAAAGAATGATTAAAACTGGGAAGTTAGACTAAATCTCTGTGTCCCCTGACTTAAGTTTCTTCAGCATTCTTCTGCTGCATGGTGATCTACTCCTTTGTAAATTACATTTTTAATCTGGTCATCTGTCTGTCTTTCAACGACTGAATTGAGCCAAATCCTGTGCCATTTCTGTGTGCTTTATGCATACATAGTGTTTTTTTATCTTCCAAACCCACACAAAAATTCTGAAGAATTTAGAGAGTCAGGATACAGAGAAGGGTTATGTATTTTCAAAGAGGTAATTGTATCACAGACTTGGAATGACTTGAACTGAGCAGATTTCATTTTTCCTGTATCAGCAAGGCTCTTAAGCTAAAAGCAGTTGAATTTCAGCAGAATTCTGCACAATTCTGCACCCATGTGGAGCAGTAGGATGTGGGATTGTGGGTCCTGATTCAGCAGAACAGCTGAGTGTATATTGAAGTGTTTGCTGAACCCAAGCATTTATCTCTAAACATTAATATCTGGTTCTTTGATTAAAACTGACTCTGGGTGATGCCAAAGGAATCCTAAGAAATATGAAGCCCATAATGCAGTACTGGAATTGCATAGATGCAGGCAAATGGCAGCGTTACTGAGGGTCTCTGGAGGGGAAGTACTCCACTGATGAAAAGTAGTTTTGAGGAAAATTTTATGGCACAGAATGGGGAATGGCATTGATCCTTGTCTTTCTAAGGAAATTTATTCATATTTTTTTTTTAAAGAGAAACTGGTCTTTAACAGGTTCTAAGCTTCACATAATTATTTTATAAATACCTTGCTAAAAATAATTATTTTGTTTTCTGAAGGGAATTGGGATTTGAGGTTTTGCTTGTAGATCTTTTAATATCCTTTCGGTATTGCAGGCCCTTATTAACTCTTTCTTAGCTTCTCCATCTGTCATTTGTCTTATAAATAACATGAATCCTTGATCCCTTTAATTAATACAAAAGTGAAAAGGACATTTTTAGTTAACTAAAGATTAGACTTCAAAGGCTGTAGCACCCCAAACCCAGCATTCCTGAATGTGATCCTGGGGTGTCTCAACAAGAAATGAAGCATCTGCTATTAGAAAAACAATTGCTATTTTCACATGAAAATTGTATTGAATTTCTGCAAATCTTTTTCTTTTATAAGCTCCTTCTACTGCGATGTGCTCGTATGGTTCAATGCTGTTATTTTGCTACTGGTTATATTATAGTGTAGAGAAAATGTAGGGATCAGACACATTCCTTTTCAAAGAAGAGAAATAATTTCATCCTCTGTAGCTAATGACAAAAAGAACTGAAATCCCTTAGGCTGTTATAGGAGACATGAATTTGGAGTGAAAAAAATATATTTAGCACAAAGACTGTACCATGTTTCATTACCTGAAGGCATTGAGTTGGATTCCTCTTTGGCGTAAACTTGTTTTAAGTCAGTGGAATTTCACCAAGGATAAATTTTGACCCCAGGTGACAAAAGCAAAGGTTTTTAATAATGCCATGAAGTGCAGCTGCTTTAAGCACAATGTGCTTTTCTCCATAAGTGTACTTTATAAAAGATGGAGCTATTGTTCCTTTTTTTGGCAGCTTCCACACTGTGAGACTTACTAATAGGCATTTAATAAAAAAGGGATTTTACCTGTCAGGGATGGAAATAACTGAACAGAAAATGTCATTACTGTCATTATTGGAAGTAGTGCAGAGAAGAAGTAACAAATAAAGGAATTCGTGGTTGGGCCACAGAAACATACATAAGGTTTGTGGCTGTTTTATCTCTTCAGCAAAAAGTTTGCTTTCATGTGAAGCAGGTTTGGTGTTTTGGTGGTGGTTTTTTCTTTTGTTTTCTTTTTAAATTTTAAATTAATGTATTTTTCTTAACACTTGGAGTCGTGAGTGAGTGAAGAATTTATTTTTATTGTTATTTTCACTTCTTTTCCTCTTTTTTCTTCATTTCCTGGATCACTAAATCTGCCTTGTGTCTGGAAAGGATGATTGATGCAATCTATTTTGGAATAAATAAATTTTTTCTTTATTATTACTTTTAATTTAAATGGAGCAGTAATACATATGTCCTACTAGAGATGCTCCTAAAGTTACTTTGATTCTAGATACTATGTCGAGCTGACTTTTTTTCTTCACAAGATTGTGTCACTTCTATTAATGTGTAAAAATCAGTGGGGGGTGACTGGACACTTAGTGTCACAATGCTTTGGTGATTCTTTAGGCTTCAGGAATTGTATGAAAGTGGATAAAGGTGAAAAGGCTGTTTGAAAATTTAGCTATTGCTGAAGTAGCTTAGCATAGTTCAGTTTGCAAATTTGGGGTTGCTTTAAGGAAATTTGTAGAAGATGCAGAACTTTAAAAGCAATGGTCACGCATGTTATATATTTGTGCATGTGTGTGTTTAGTCCAAATGGGCAATTCCTGGTTACTCTTGGGAGACATCTGCTCTGTAGCATCAAAGCTCCCTGTGGCTCAGGGCATGGCTGGACAGGTGCTGCTGTGTCCGAGGACCCTGGCGGAGTCTTCTCCTGCCCATGGAGTGACGTGCATTCTTCATACAGCCATGGCACAGCAGCCCTGTGTGCCTCTAGGTGTGTGTATTCATCCTCTGTGGTGACTGACTGTAAATGCCCATGTCTGAAGGACCTCTGGGAGAGGGTGGAGCGAGTTAGGGCTGTCAGAGCAGTTCCTTCCAGCTGTGGCTGAGCCATGAGCAGGAAGTGCTGACGGAGAGCGCAGGGGTGCTGGACCACCAGCTGGACCTCTTCTCCTTGTGGAGTCCCCATGCCTGATGGCTATACTGTATTAAATGAACAGGGCTAATCTATAAGCCTCTGCTTTTGACTGAAAGATGAAAGGCTTGTATCTGGATTTGTGACTTTCTCTGTGATCTCCCCATGAGTTATTTCTCTCTCCATCTTGGTCTCTTGATATGTAAAACAGATGTGTTCAACCCTGGCATCTTCCATGCAGGACTGTTTGAAGAGCCAATGTAATCGCTTTAAAGTACTTGGATCACATTGTTGCAAACTGTTATCTTGTTAATTCCTCAGAACTTCCCCCTGCCCTTTTTGGAAGTAGGAGAATGGCAAAGGTTTTATTTAAGGGACTGTCAGACTTTTTGCCCGTTTTGCTTGTTTTTAGACTCATGGATGCTGAACTGCAGAAGTTTGTTGTGCTCTCCGATAAAGGAGCAAGGTGGTTGAAGTTTTGGCAAGTCATAGATTAATTATGATGTTCTGAGAACTGTCTTAACTCATGGAGTTACTTCTTTTTTCTCTACATGACATGCCAATCCTTATTAAAAAAAAAAAAAAAAAAATCACTATTTTTGCAGGAAGTAGAATCAATCATACCAAGGCGAGGAAGTGGGAAATCTGAGACTGTACCAAAAAGGATTTTCAGGTGAAATGAGACTCTTTTCTTGTGTCATTGGGAGACAACTTACAGCAGCAGATAGAACTGCGTTAAATCCCATGCATAGTTCGAACAACATGATACAAGTTAATGTGTGGCTTCAGTTTCCTGCATTAGGGTAGACTTTGAGTTTGGAGATGATTTGTTAAACTATATAATTTGTAAAAGTTGCCAGATTTCTGTATTCTTCTGCTTTGAAATGTTAGGTCAGTCTGGCAAAATATTTTTTTTATAGCACTAATGAGTTCAAAGCAGTAATTAATTTTTCTGTGGAATATTTTCACCTTCAAGCTGAAAAAGTAATGGGTATTTGAGTAAATTGGCAAGAAAACTGTTCAGAGATTACTTTGGAAATTACTTGTCTCAGTTGCTTTTTGGAATTAGGCCAGTAGTAATTTTCTTGCTAAAATAGTGCTCATGGCCATATTGTTTGCTGCATTCATTTTCATTCTCCCAGTGCTAATGTTTGATCTCTGTGATCGCATTTACCATCACAGATGGAAGTAAGAGAGCTCAAGTTTGCATCGTAGGAAGGTCTCTGAGGATTTTTAGAAGATTGCAATTGTCTTAATTGTAATACTTGACAAATGCTTCTGCAATGCCTCCTGTTAAAAGGCCAGTTATCTGACTTTAGTAATGGTTTCTTTACCAAGGAAAAAAAAGTAACTGAAATGTCAGAATAAGGATTGCTTCATGCCAGTAATAGAAAAATAAAAGCAACCCTGAAAAAGATCTGGTTGTGTTACTTGTGTTCTCTTGAAGTATTTTTTATTTTTTGAAATTAGCAAAGCTAAGGTTTTCTTCAGCAATTTCATGCCCAAGATAAAACAATGTTTAAGCCTTTGTGATGGTTGATTTTGAATAAAACAGTTTTATAAAATTAAAGTTACTTGATTCTAGGTCTCTGATACACTTACTGGATCTCAAAAGTGTGTTTGCAGCAAGAAGCCTATAAGTCAGCTCTTGTAAATACTAGACTGAACTTACAACTTTATTGATATGATTCAGGAGAAAAGAATTCTAATGAAACAGTTCTGAGTATTGAACTGCTTAATGGTGTTGTTAAAATCTTCTTGTATGCAGAGAAAACCAAACCAGCTTATCCTTCTGTTTGTTTCAACATTACACAAGCACTATGTAAAGGATTAACCAAAAAAATTGACTAAAACATTTCCAGTAAAAGTTGCTAACAAAGAACTCCTTTATTTTTTTTCTGCCTTGAAGAGTCCTAGAATGTAACTTCCCTCTTTCTCCACAGAAATAATAATGCACTTGAGATGGTTTTATGGGTCAAGCATTCATGTAACTGTCTATGATTTGACAAGATTGCTCAAAGAAGAAGTGGAATGAAATCAGGATTTACCAGGGAGGATTTCTGAGCAATGAATCAGTGCTTTTTTGGCCTAGTGGACTGAAGTAATTTAATTGGAGCAATCAACATTTGTTGCGCTAGTTGACTGAACTAATTAAGTTGATTCAGTTCTGATACGTGTGTTGTCATCTTGTTCCAGTTGCTTTCCTTAAATTTTTGGAAGGAACCAGCCTGTATACTGGTGTCCCTGTGCTTCCTGGTGGCATCTCTTGCTGGAATGCTTTTCTGAGGATTTGGTTTGTTGCTTGGTGGGCTACAAGTGCTGCTGACAGAACAGGTTCATGTTTAGACCACAACTTTCTGCAGATTTGCTGTGTCTTCTTCCCTTTAATTCCATTTTAAACCAGACAGTAGGTGTCTGATCCTGATACAGTTGTATAGCAGTATGTCTCTAGGAAGATTTAATGGCAGAAATTTGAAGATGGTGTAGCCCAGGTCCTCTTTCTTAATGGATTTAATCCTAGGGTTCATGTCCTGAAATGGTAACAAAACTTGCGTTCTGGTCTGAAGTCTTTTGGCATTCCTTCTCCATTGGCAACACATGGGTTTGTTTGCTTTTTCTTCAAAGCTGCTTCTTGTTAGGTCCTCTGGGCTATTTTGTTAAATAGGCCATGGCTGGTGGTGTTGGAGAGAGATTTACTGAAAACCTGCTGTGTGAGGGCTGTTGTGCCAGTGAAGGGCAATCATGCTATTGCTCACTTTCGGTGTGACCCTGCAATGAGTATGATGCTCTCTGCTTCCCTCTTTACTTGGGGGTATGTTCTTCCTCTTGTGTTCAATACCTCACTGTAATTGTCTGTATCCAAGATGTGTATTAGTATGGTTTTTTTTAGTTAGGATGATCTCATCACTAATGAATATTTGCTGCCTTTGTAATGCTCCTAATACACACATAGAACAGCTGGAAGAGACTTTTTAAACAACCATCTTTGTAATATCCTGAATGATCTCAAAGAACATTTAAATACAACAGGGCAGTTACATTGGAAGCTTTAAAGATAAACTTCTTTTTTTTTTTTTTCATACAATGGCTGAACAGTGTGTAGTGGGTGACATAAGGGGTCTCTCTGCATTTATGATGAATGAAAATTGCAGTAAACTGTCCAAGGGGACTAACTGAACTGTTAATGGTTAATATTAAGCATAATTTAAAAATCAGTAGGTGAGAGTACACTTCTGTGCTGTATTTCTGAATATATTCAATTAGTTACTGTAGCCTTGTTATCCAGAGAAAAGGGTGTTTGTCCTCAGCAAGAACTTGGTTCTTTTCCAGCCAAATTTGTGGCACTGGTGGTAAGGCTGTCAGTAGTGGGACTGTCGAACGGCTCTGCCTGGGTTCTCTCTGATCATGAGTCAGGTCTGTGCTGTCCTTGGGGGAGGGAGTGGAAGTTTTTGTTATTCAGTTGTTTGTATCCAATTAGAAAATGTTGATACTGTGCTTCAGTTGGTCGGTAGGGGATGGTGGCTTTTCTAAAGCAGGATACACTCAGGCATATGCTTCACCAGGTAACTTGCCTTGCAGTGACGTGTTAAGACTGCCTCTGCATTGTAGGGCCAGTAAATTATCACAGATCTCATGAAGTATTAGTGAAAGAATGGGTGTTAACTTCCATTCCATTCAATGAATTGAAACCACTGGTCCACTGATAGGAAGAATAAGTTTTAGCCTGGCTCCTGTGGGCTCACATGAGAGCTTTTGAAGTCCTAGAAGTGGCTGGTTTTCTCTGAACCATCATGATTGCTAGAGCAAATAAGGGACCCTTGAAAGTGCGTGGCAGGGGTAGTGGAGCCTGCCATTTTTGCAGCAGCTCATGTTTGTACTAGAGGAAAATGAATTTCCTCTTACAGAAGTAGAGTATCGAAGTATTGTTCAAGTATTTTGAGCAAGTTGATCTGTGGTTCACCTGGTGGCACAGTCAGACATAACCACAAAGTAAAACATAGCCTGTCAGAATTGGAACATATGGCAACAAAACGATTTGATTTACTGGCATAGCTGTACGTCCTTACCCAAAAGTACATGAAAAAGCTGACAGAAGCACTTTTTTTTGTTCATATAACTTATGTAATTCTACCCATAACAAGGGTTTGCCAACTAGTTTCCTACAGTGATATGCAGTACATTACAAAAAGGAAATGTGCCACTGTACAATGCAATGTTGAAACGTTTATATTTTTCCTATGAAAACTGTTCAATAAATGAGAGGCAGCAGTCCTTCTCTGGACTCTGAGCTGGAACCCTTCACAGTCGATGTGTTATGCTACAGTGTAAGCAAATGCAAACCTGAAACATTTGAGCTTGTTAAACTCTACCCAACCATATAGTTTAACTGGGCCCTACATTAGTTGCTTTGTCTGCTTGGTTTTTTGTTCGTATTAAGATGCCACTTGTTTAATATCTAAGTTTTTTCAGTCCCTGGCTCTTGTTTTTTCCCCAAAATCAAAACCTGGTATTACCTCCTAATCACAAATATGTTGAAATGGGTTGCTTAAATGGTATTTTCTTCTACAAAAATAATAGTAGTAATTTAAAAAAAAGGGGGGTATGTAAGATGCATAGCAGTGGCCATGTTCAGGCTGTTATAAATTCCAACAAACCAGATGAATTGCCACAACCAAGTGCTGACTCAATGATAGCTTTTATGTGTACTTTGAATGTTTAGCAGGAAGAGAGATTACTCATTCCCCCACCTTTCTGGGGGACTGTTTGAAAGCTTGCAAAGCGTGTATGAGGCCCCTCAGACTGCTGACTGCACTGCAAAGTTATTTTGCATCTAGTTCCAGGATATTGTGACTGTTTTCTGAATAACACTATCCTTTACTGATTGTACTTGAAAACAAATAGTGCTGTTCTAAGTGTTGCCAAGTCACTTTGAAAGTCTCACTGTAAGGTTTCTCACTGCTTACCCCATATCTAGGGCTGGGCTGTTGGTTGTTCTTTCTGCTGGAAGCAAAAAGTCATCCTGCTCACTGAGGTGTCTACTTCCAGTTAACTCAGGGGACAAGAAAGCTTCTGTGATCTCGCACTTTTAAATTTAGTTAGCATTTTGTGGTTAGTTTTTAGAGAATCTACCTGCATATTTTTCCTGAAGTCTTGTTTGCTTATTGAAGAAGGAGCAACAGGAGTTTTCATGTACTGGAAAAGACAAGGAATTGTCCTCCATCGCCGGCAGTCGGTTCCATGTGTTCCCTGCTGTCTGTAGTGTCAAGGGGGCTCGTGCTTCCTTCATTCAGGCCCTTAAATGGGAGTTGAATCCTTGCCATACAGAAAGATGGATTTCTACACTTGTGGGGTCTCTGAAAGGGAAGTACTTCAGATGTGCATGTGAACATTTTATATTTTTGTGAAACCTGAATCAGCTTTGAGGTTCCCTGAGACTTTTTTCCATGCAGCAATGATACTAAGATACATGACTTATAAAGGCTATGCTAGCATTGGGCACAAATGCCTTATTTCCTGAGTTAAAACTCCTTTCCCCAACTTCCCTTAAAAAAAAAAAAAAAGTTAATAAAAGATTACTTGAGGAGAAGAGCCATTGTGATTTCATATGAAGGCCATCTCAGTTCTCCTTTTATATCTGCTGCTCGCCTGGGAGTATATGCTGTACTCACGTCCAGAGCTTGAATTGTTTTCAGCTTCTTATTAGTTTTGAAAATGCGTTTAGCAGCTAACTGCCAACGTGCGTGCTCCTTCTGGTTACCGCTAACAAGCAGCTGGGCAGTACATTAAGAAAATATGGAATCGGTTAACTCTTGTAGAACCACATCTCTGTTTCTTCAGTTACTTTTGTAGAACTATATGGGGAGAAATCCTGTAGGATAACAAGGGGCATGTGCTTAATAAGGGAAGAAATGAGCAAAAGGAAGTCAAGGAGGAGAAAATCTTTTGGTGTTTTGGCAGGGAAGAAGGGCTGTAGTGAGCGAAGTGTGAGTTGTTGCCCAGATAGAAAGAAGATGAGTGAGTGGTGGCATTTAATAAGAAACTCCTTAAAGAGAACTTTACCTCAAGGGGAATGGAAAGAGATACATTAGTGAGTGATTCATTTCAGAGCTCTGATGTTGTAGATGGCCTTTTGAGAGACGTTTCCAACGTGAGCAATTTTACTTTTTCATTGAGAATGATTTTGTTTCGGCATGGGGTTTGTTTTATTGCTGTTGGGAAGAAAAGAACCTCAAGGAGGCTAGTTAGTAAGTGTTTTATTTTACAATTGAATATATATCCCTTTGTTACTGTAACAGTTTTGAAAATCTCATTTCTGGATTTATTATGTCAAAATTTACATTTTAAATAATCCAACTGACGCCTGTCTGCTGATGAGCCTTTTTCTTTTCAGTGAGGACGAGGCACAAGTATAGGATATACACGGCCAAATCTTTTTACATGTGGCTGCCATCTGCGTGAGCTAAATTACTCCCTATGAATCAGGCGTACAATCTGCAAGCTCTCTGCTCTGTATAAAGATCTGCTCTCAACTTGTTTAGAGTCATCCTTTCTCACTCTCCATTTAGTCCTTTCTCTGGCAAATCTCCCATGGACCTCATCTGGATTCTTGCCTGATTAAGGACTAAGAGCTTGACCCTGTGAGATAATAAAACCCCAACATCCCTGCAAGAATCTACAGATTTCAGTGGGAATTGAAGGCAGCATGTGCTGCTAAAGTCTTTAGCATGTATTCTGGGTTTAAGGTAATGATTCCAGGACTTGGCTGTGTTACAGTATACATACTGGCCCAAACTTGATTAAGCTGTGAGTATATTACCATGATTTCAATCCTCTGTGGCAAGGGAAACACATAGTCTCTCTGTGGATTTTGTGGCTTATTTAGAATGAATTTTCATTTTCTGAATCTGTATATTGAGATGTTTCTCACCAGAAAATTTCAGTTTATTGGTACTCCTACTTTTTTAGGAGCTGTTTTCCTAAAAACAGGGATCCAAGAGCAGATTGCTTTGGGAAGTGGAGGCCATGAAATTTTAAGAACTAGAAAGGGTCGTAACTTTGACTCTTATTGTACACAGCCTTCCAAAATGATTCACTGTTTCCTTAAAAGATTCCAGTATCTCCGAGTTTTTGTTAAAAACAAAGAAACACAGAGAAACAAAGAAAGCTAATTATCACATCCAGGAAGAAAACACATTACTGAGTTAGACCACATAATGAGACAATGAGCACAGTTGGATAGTGACCTTCAGCTCTTTGTATGGGTGATGCCCTTTAGACTCTCTTTATTTTAGTAGAGTGGACTACCCAAACTCAAGGTTTAAAAAGAAAAAAAAATTCCCACAGAACCCTCCAGTTTAGGAGGGGCAAAGAAATATTGAAATGCTCACATAACCCCCAAATTAGCTTTTAATTAAAAACTGGGTAAGTATAAAATACATTTTAACTTGCAAATAATTTCTGACATAAGAAAAAAACTGTTTTTTAATGTTGTATTAATGCTTATAGGTTTCTTTTGGAATGCTGTTGCACCTAGGCACAAGAAGGGGCCCGAAATTCGATTTTAGGTTGAAAGAATAACCCCTAAAAGACAAAAGTTTTTTGATTTGAGGGCTACAGCATAGCTACAGGAGGCCTACCAAGAAAGTAATTTTTTATTGAAAAGCTCACCACAAGCACAGGTAGTATTTAATTAAAGCAATATTTTTTTGAAAAAAAAAATATATATTTGTCACCTAAAAATATAGGTAGCTTTCTGGTGGTAATGCTCTTTCAGTCTTTCAAGACCAGCACTTCTATTTCTATAAACTTTTTTGGTGCATGTATTCCTTTTTTTCCTGCACCTATATTGGCTCCATACAAGGTTCACAGGGCTGGGTGTCACTGTGATTGCACACTTGGTACCATCTGGTCAAACAGGATAACACTTGTGTGTTTACAAGCCTGATGTGTTTTATCTTCCTACAGCATGGACTTCTGTTGTGATGACCTAGTGACATGTGGTGTTTATACAGATAGGAACAGCCAAGCTTGGATGCTTTGTGAGTCAAGCAGAATGGATTGCAAATGCCCAAGTGATGCAGCCCCAAAGAGGTTATAATGAAAAAAAAGATATGAAACAAAGAACACAGTAAAAGTGTTCTTGTACACTCTGATGCATATTCAAGATAGTGGTGTGAACCAGTAAGTTTGTGGCCACTTTTCTTGTAGAGACTGGAGGAAGTAAGATGGGGTTTGACTGAGAAGATAAATGGTAGCTATGAAAAGAAAGAGTAGAAGGCAAAGGCTGTGAAGCAAAGGAAGGAAATAGTGTAATTTCTGTTATCCAGTCTGTGTTGTACAGTTCATGGTTATCACAGATACATGGGGGAGGGCAGGAAGGAGGAGCCATAAGGACCTCCTCCTCACCTCTAAATGCCTTTGGCTGGCTTCAGCTGGGGAAGTCTCCCACCTGTGTGGAAAGGACTGGTGGGATGCAGTGCCTGGAAGAGAGCACCCTCAGCCAGTTCACTGATGGCACCGAGCTGTGTGGTGTGGCCAACATGCTGGAGGGAAGGGATGCCATCCAGAGGAACACTGACAGGCTGGAGACATCAGCAAGTCCAGAGGGGGCCACACAGTTGTTAAGGGGACTAGAACACCTTTCCTATGAAACAAAGCTGAGAAAGTTTGGGCTGTACAGCCTGGAGAAGAGAAGGTTGCATGGAGGCCTGAGAGTATCTGAAGGGGGCCTACAAGAAAGCCAGAGAGGGACTCTTCATTCAGGAAGTGTAGTGACAGAACAAGGAGTAATGGGTTCAAACTGAAAGAGAAGAAGTTTAGGTTACATACATGGAAGAAATTCTTTACTTTGAGGGTGGTGAGATACTGGAACAGGTTGCCCAGGGAAGTTGTGGATGTCCTATCCCTGGCAGTGTTCAAGGCCTGGTTGTATGGGACTTTGAGCAACCTGGAGTAGTGGGAGATGTCTCTGCCTGTGGCAGGGCCATTGGAACTAGATGATCTTTAAGGTCTCTTCCAACATAAACCATTCTATCATTCTGTGATTCCAAGAGGAGGAAGCATGTGTCCCTTTTCCTGGCAATTGATCCACAATAATCTTTCCAGTCTCAATTTTCCTTAAAAAATTCTGAGATTTTAATTCCATTTAGGTCTGTGTCTGTTATTTCCCATGTATGGCTGTTACCGTGTTTCAGGGCTGGTCTGCTGAGTTCAGAGGAGTGGAAGATCAGACAGGGCATGGGGCCTATGCTGCACTGTGGCACTCTGGCCAGGTGTTGTATGATTACATACTCCCACCATCAGTTTCTCCTCCATTAAGTGTGTTTTGCAATATGCCTTTTTTTTTTTT
>VZTI01000775.1:2487111-2634210 GCA_013397865.1 Struthidea cinerea
TAAACTTTAAGTGGTGTTTTTCATGTAAAACATTCAAGGAGAACCTGCTGTGTTAGGTAAACAGGGTTAATTTGAAGTCTCGTTTAAAAGCCACCAAATTATTTGCCTAAGGACAAGCTCACTTTTTCAGCTGCTAAATTTCTTTTGCCCTATAAATTAGTGGTAATAATGTTAGCAGGTTATAAAAGGGGAAAATATAGCAGTGGAGCCATGTTAGTGCAAACCATCTATCTTAAGTGCTAAGCTGCACTTTAAATGGTTGTTATGTATTTAGAAAACCAGGGCCAAGCATTTCAAAAGTCTCAGATCCTCAACTTCTTGAAAATACTCTAAAAAAATGTTTGTCTAGGTTTATGCACCTGGCATTTCTGGTTTAAGTAATCTTACTTTGAGATAACTTCACTGTGGTGATGGCAACACTGAGCTGTGGTGGAATGGCCTGTGGTCCAGTGGAAGGTGGGTTGGTTGTTTTTCACATGTCAGTATTAGAGTAACAGCTGAGTTTAATATGTAACATCACACTTTGAAAACAGGTTCTGTTTAGAGTGTGGTGTAAGCACTGAGCTTGTTAAAATTCAGGTATTGTTTTTGTTGCTTCTTGTCAGCCTTTTTGTGTAGCTGTTCAAAATAGAGATTTCTGAGGCCACTTGATCTCTGTGCCTTGTATTCCACTCATCCTGTTGAGTCAGTCTTATTGAGAGGGCAAAGTTCAATTTCTTCCAGTATGGGGAGGAAAAAACAAAGATGGTTTCTGCTTTTCATAGCCAAAAGCAGTTGATTTGCAGAGAAGATCTCTTTATTTACTTGTCTGAATATTGACAGTTTTATAGAAGTAGCAGCAGAAGATGAGAAAAAACATGCACTTGATGTGGACAGATATTGTGCCCAGCAAACAAACCTCTGGACAGTACTGATGAGAAGATATTTATTTTTATTTATTTATTAAGCCTTTTTATGGTTAAAAACCATAGATATATCTGTTCATGATTAGATGGTTTCATAGCTGGTCTGAATCAGAGGTGCTTTTCCTCCTGTAGAAAGCTTTCTCCTTCTTTGAGGCAACAAACTGTGTATCAAGTCATCATGCACAATAAAACCCAATCATGGCAAGGGATTTGGATTCTTTTTTTGGACACTCAGATTTTAGGCTGATGATTCAGACTTCCTGGTCCCCAGCTCTGTATATGGATATGATTGATCACGTCTCTGTACTGGAGAGGCTGGTGTCTTTAAGACAGGTACCTGGCCACAGGTGGTCATTTTGGCATGACCCCAACAGTCAGTTAGGTGGAATAGATGCTGACATTGAAATATATGCTGGAACAATACATGCAGATCCCACTTTGATCTACTTTTGAACACTTGAGCTTTCATCTGTATTTAATATTCAGTCTCTGTAAGTGTAGATAGCCTCTTGATTTAGTCTGCTCTTTTGCATCAGGTCTTCTTTTTCTGCCTGGAAGCTGCTTCTGGACAGAATAACAGGAGTTTGGCTGTTTGTTCAGGACTTTCTGGGTTCTATGAGCTTGGTTAAAGCTGCTGTTACTGATCTTGGATCATTTACAGGTGTTTGGAAGTCCAGGACAAATGTCCATGCACTGCATAGATGCAGGTGCTACACTGCTGTGTTAGAATGACCATACTGCTGCTTTTGAAGGAAAGGATTGGACATTTCAGATCATAATTTTCAGGTCTTTAGTGGTTTGGGCTTTAATATTGATTTACATATTTGTAAATTTCTCTCTGGACATACTGTGATATTTTAGCAAATCACCCTGTTTCATGGCTGTGTGTGGTGTGGCAAATTATTTTAGGTCTTCAGATAGAACAGTGATCTTGCAAGGTGAATGCATAGAGAAGTTGTCTGCAGCAGTTTTCAAATCTGTAGCATCCTGTATACATACATCTTGTCCCTTAAAAAGATTCTATAGCAGTAACGTGAGATGATGAGAATCTGTAAACCAGATAGGATTTACCCAGGATCTGTTTAATCAGAACAGTAAATAAAACTTCTTGATCCTCATTTTCAGCTTTAAAAAAAAAAAAGGCATTTCTACCCTCACCCTTCTACCCCACCCTGAAAGCTAGAGGTAAGTCTAACTTGGACTGAGAGCTGAGCTGGTAAAAGCATGGCTCCTTCAGTCTCCTTGAAAAATGATTCTGTCTGAATAAAAAGCTTTATGTAAATTCAACAATAGTAAATAACTTTACGGTATCTGAAGGACTGTGCCATGAGGTCCTAAATATGTAAATGAATTGAAGTGACAGTGTATGCATTTAATAAATTATTAAACCAGTTCAGACTTCTCCCACATCAGGTCTAATACTGCTACATCTAAGGTGATTCTTCACAGTGTAGCTATAAATGCAGTTTCCAGGAGTTTAACACAGGAAGGGAAGATGAGAAGGCAAGGGGAGTGCAGAAGTACAATGTGGTTACCACTTAAAAAGGAGGTAGCTCCAGTCTTACATTGCATATGAGGTGTTAAGAGTGGGCTTACAGGAACACTGATTAGGAAAGCAATTTTAAGAGACCATGTGTCATGACTGCAATGTCCTGTCATTGTAAATGGTGAGTATAGTAGTGCTGAGGAAATGAAATGAAATTCCTTCAGGAAAAGCTTTTATATCAAAAAACAACAGTCTCTTGCATGCTCTTCAAAAGTGAAACAAATACCTTTATATTACTAGCGTGTGATTGATCTCACTTCCACTGAATATTTTGCCAACATCTGGATGAAATAGCTATGGAGAATGTGTGTGTACATATATTTACAAACACATGTACATACATAGAACTTAGTGAAGTACTACATTAAGCCTTTTTGGTAATCAGAGCACTTGCTGAGCTGTGACTGTTTGTGTTCTTCACTATGGAAATATTTATTCAAAGTGAAAATACATGAGGAGCTTTGGAAAATGGTAGTTTGTCTCACTGTTGTGCTTATCATGGACTAAAAGGAAACTGCATTTGCAAAGTCAGCACATTTTCTAAAATCAACAGTATCTCTCTCTAGGAAGGTCTTTTCACATTGTCAGTGAGGTTTCACAAGCACAATCAAGTCTGAAGGCTCCCTGCTGCCCGTAGTGGGGGCAGGGGTGCAGTTTATTCCAGTGCCCTTGGTGACAGCCAGTGTAGGTACTCCCCAAACCTTCCTTCCTGCTCTCAGATGCACCAAAGGCCAACAGAAACCTGCTTAGTCTCTTTATTGCTGGGTTACTTTCCTGTCGTGTTAGTGAATTGAATCAGCTCCTGGGGAAGGCAGGTTTGGTCAGCATCAAAATAGGCATAAGGTAGCTGGAAAGTATTGGTAGGAAGGAGAAGAGAGATGGAGAGAATGAGCCCTGGGTTGGCTATGGTTAGATGTTGGGTGATTCATCCTGTCTCATAAACCTGCAGGGTTAGGTTTTATTGTTCTTTCATTACCTGTAGAAATAGCTGTGTAGGTATAGGTCTGTCAAACCTGCCATCCCACAGACTTGTTCACTTGGGTCCATCTCCCTCCGGATGACGTGGCATCCTGTGTACGTGAAGCTGAGAGCTGTGCCCTGGGTGCCAGGCACAGCATTTGTCACCTGCCAAACAGCCACTGGGGACTGGGGGCCTGTCCTGCAGCTGGGCTGGTTCTTCTGAGCAGCCTTCAAATAATATCCAGGCATTAAGTCGCAGTGCCCGCACCTGCCTTGGCTTGGGGCATTCTTCAGCACTGGGGCCAACCTGGTGTTTCCTCGTCTTCTTTAGGCACAGAACCTTGAAAAATTTTGAGCACAGAGTCTTTCCTAGTTAAAACCAAACCAGGTAATAAATATTCAGAAGTCTGAAGAGAAAACCTGTAGCAGGGCATATTCCAGGATTGATTTCCTTGCTGATTCTACAGCAGAGGGCAAGAAGCAATTGGTAACTGAGTGGGGGCTGAGGTACAGTACAGTAGTTTTTGCCTTTTTTTTAGCTTATTTTTTAGGTATCTCTTTTTGTATTTTTCAAGACAAGACTGAAGCTTTTTAGTGTTTTACAGAGGGAAGTTTTGTTTTACTTAAGCACTTGATAAGGATCAGTTTTCAAGGTTTGTTCAGTGAGACATTTAGTGATAGTGAACTCATCCTTAAAGGGTTAGTTACAGGAATTCAGCCTTCAATTGAACTTGTAATCTTGTTATTTTTAATTAGGAAAAAGCTGGTATGCTTTCAGTTATGGAGCCATCTTTCCCCAAATTCTTCTCCTTCCCTTTGGCTTTTGCTGCTTCTAAGATCCCCCCTGCATTCGATAGGACTGAGGCAAGCAGTTGCCAACTGCTGCAGCTGAAAGCCTGAGTAACAAAGCTACATTTCTTTATTTTAAGAAGGGTCCTGTCCACTGGATTTTCAATCCTTTTGCAGCTGAGGAGCTGGGAAAGGCAACCCCAGCATGTCCTGGTCTGGCTGGCAGCATGTGGATCACGTGGTTCAAGGCTGCTGCTCTCGTTCTGACTCTGCGTCCAGCAGCGGTGTTTATCAGATCTTCCTGACACACAGCACTCAGCAGATGTTCCCTTTTTTAGTATGGAGTGATGTTTCTGACATGCAAGCTGAGATTAGGAAGGGGGAAGGCTTGTAAAGTTTCATGCTTGAATGAAGCATCTGTATGTCAGTTTCTGACAGGCAGAACTAAGGGGAGGGAAAACCAAACCCCAAACCAAAAAGCTCTCTCCAGCTGCTTTTCACTGAGTGCCTGGTGTTACAAGCAGAATCCACAAGCTTCTGTACTGGCCGAGGATTAGAGGCAGTGACTGCTAGTCTGTTCTTCTGATGGGCTAGTCACAAATGGCAAGGCTCCCATGCAGCCCTGGGCCCAGTGACAAAGTTAAAGCAGAAGATGATTGCAGGAAGTTGCTGTTGAGCTGACAGCTGTACCATCTGGTACTCTGCATTTCTGTGGCTGTCAAAAAGATATTTTTGAAAGGAAATCACCTATCTCTAACTCTCCAGATGTGCATGCATCCATATGCACCAGCATTCAGAATTCATTGTTCCCTCTCTGAAGACCAAAATACAACTTGCTGATAATTGAAGTGACAGATAAAAGCAAGACATCTTATTGAAAGAAGAGCCCTGTGTATGCAGGTGTAGGGAATGCTGAGTGCTGATGAAGCTTAGGGGACTAGGTAGGAATGGCTGAATGGAATAATAGGGGTTGGGTAGGAAAGAAAACCAACTATGAAGAAGGAAAGGAGCTCATAGAGGTGGTAAAAAGAAAAAAAAAGGTATAAACAGAGCTCCTGTAAGTTCAATGTGTCTATGTATGTGAATAAAAGGAAGCAGCTTGGGCCAGATAAACGAAATTAAATAAATGGAAAACTTTGGCTACACTTTTACTTTGAAGCTTGGATAACCTATCAAAAATAATGCTAATGTTATGAATTAAAGGAAAATCTGTTAATGGTTTGTAGAATTGTGTAATACTGTAATTGTTTAGGAATGTTTGTGAAGTGTCTAATAGATTCAGTAAAAGCAATTGGAAAATTTTCTAAGTTGCAAGAGTGGCTATCAACTCTGTGGTTGGGATGCCCCCTGAACCAGTAAACACAAGACACCTCTAAATCTCTCCTGATCTCGTTGAGGTTGTTCTCATTAGTCACCAGATATAAACTCTTTTCATTGTGTGGTAGTGCTCCTTGGACAACCAATATTAACACCGTGTATTTTTGGGCAAAAGATGGCTGCATATGTAGTTCCAAATGAAAGTCAGTAGGGATTAAGCATGCAACAGCTACTTGCAATTCTGAAAAACTGCCATGGGATATTTTTAATAAATATGATTCAGAAAGGGTGAAAAAAACCCAACCAAACAACAAAATCCACCTATGCCAAAAATCTTACCCCTGCCCCCATGTAGAAAGTATGCTTTCTATAATCTTACTATTACTGTGTATTTTGGTACCTTTATCTGTACTGTTGATACTGCCTGAGGTGGGATTCCAACACTTCCTGTGTTGGTTTGAAAATCATTAGAACTTGTGTCAGCACTTTCAAGAATGCCCATGAGTATACAAAGAACTGAAGTATAAATTTGCAATTTAAATAGGTAACATTTTGCTGAGAGAGACTCAGAAGGCTTGTTTCCTTGGATAAGCATAGATTACTGAAGTTTACATGTGTGCTTTTGTGCATACTCTTTGATGAATTCTTGTATAGCTGATTGTGAAAGCAAGTATGGTTCTCTCTCTTTGCCTTCTGAAACTGATTTTATGAAATCTGGAATTTCCTTCTCTGCCATCTTTAATTTACCCAATTTCAGGAATACAGTAAAAGCAGTAATGTGGGTAGGATGGTTTGATGAGTTTCAGTACCGATTTATTAAAAATACAATGGTTTTGAAACCTGTTTTAGTTATTTTTGCTCTAAGTAGGCTTTAAATTTTTACACAGTTTTTTTCCCCCCTTTTTGGCCCCAATACAGAGCGCTCATGTAAACCAAGCAGAATGCTTCCTGTAGTTTTCTGATAAAAAGTGCACTTCCATTCATTGTTTCCATGCAACTTCCTATCTTTCTGTGGTAAAGAGGAGTAAATGTGAGACAATTTATGGGCCATCGCTAGGGAAAATACTTCTACAACATGATGTTTGAATGTTGTTGGGAATAACAAACAAGGAATTTTAGAAATAGTTTGTGTTTGTTCATTTTCTCCTCTTCGTACAATCACTGTGCTGAAGACAACTTCATCCATTAAGAGTAATGAAAATTGAATGCTACATCTGCTTCTTCCATTAAGGCTGTTAAGGCAGAATGTTTCTTTGTGTTTTAGGTACTGCTTGTTATCTGAAATAATTATGTATCTTTTACAGTCTTGATAAAAGTCCATGATGCAAGTCAAGCATTTCTGAAATACAACCATGCCTGGGGGGCAGGGAAGCCCTCAGTCTGACTAACACTGACCACTGTTTAAAAAAGAGTGAGTGCTTCATGGGACGTAAGATTTATGCAAGAGAATCACCTGCATCTGATTTTTAGACTAAGTGCTTGAAACTTCGGGGTTTTTTTTCTACTACTTGAAGATAACAAAGGGAAAAAGTCAACAACCCTCTTTGAAATGTTGGTGGACCACTTTGTTTTCAGTTCTTTGGCATGGAAAACAGAAACTGTGCTTTCTGGATGTGTTTGAATAAAGGCCAATGCATTCATGCTGTTCTGTTTATAGGGATTAAAAAGATGCTCTTATGTTAGTGGTAATGTTTTCCAAATACTTGCTTGGGAGAAGAAATGGGAAGAGAGAGTAAGAGCATGTGTGGATGAATTTGCACATTCAGGCATGGAAAAATACTAGAGAAGAGTTCCTGTGAGCAGTGTTTTGCTGCAAACCTCAAGAGAAGGTAGGGCTCTGACAGTACTTCTGGTCAGAAAGAAGTACAGCAGAGGTTACATAAAATGTAGCTCTGTGGTAGAGTACATCTGCTTTTGAAAGACTTCTTTGTTTTCCAGGTGCAGATGTTTGTTTTCTAAGATTATGCCTCATGGGTAGTAATGTCTTAAGACTGTGCTCAGCGGATGTTAAACCAAACAGGTTTTTCATTCATTGCCTTTTCTGTTTAATTAGTTTAATGTCTTGTTAGTAAATGTAAATTTACTAATTTACTAATTAGTAAAATGTCTTGTTTATGTGTATAAACAAGACACCTGGAGTTTCTTTTGTTAAACAAGATACTTACTGATTGACATTGCGTAGCTTTGCTTAAGTATTGAAACAGAATTTTGCTGTATAATGAATAAATATGATTTTATCATTTGCAATTTTTCATGACATGGAAAGCTTAGGTTTAATTAATAATTTCTAAGTAGCAGTACATTGCTACAGCAATTGAATTTTATTTGATACTTAACCTTTCCAATTAAAGGTGCATCAGTTTTATGTCCTAATAAGGACAAAAGATTAATAGAAGCTTATTTTTCAAAATTTCTTCTTTAAAAATGTAATTTGAATTTTTTCCTACATGGAAAAAAACTGTGAGGTCCGTGCAGGTAACACTTGAAATTAGATCACCTCTACTAAACAGAGATAAACCTTGTGCTTTTACCAGTGGCTGGGAGCCATGGGAGTGGATGTTTTGCAACACATCCACCAGAGAGGCATAAAAAATTATTTTACTTAGAAGGAGAAGCCAGCATCAGGAGCTTGTACCGAGCATAACAGCAACCTAAAAAGGTACGGGGCATGTCATCTGAATGATTCCCAGCGGGCAGGCAGATGATATTAGATAGACTTTACTATGTATAACAGAAATGTCTAGAAAAACTGCAGAAAACAGAGGATCAAAAGACATGGCAGATTAAGTGTAATCTAATGTGTTGAAATGTCTAAATAGTTTGGTCCATACGTGGAATAAGTCTGGGCAGAGTTGATAATAGTGGAATGGGAATTAATTGGGGGATAGTATTTGGGGATAGACAGCACATGGAGCAAGGGTCTAATTGCATGTAGCATTAACACCAGATGTCAGTGTAAAGGTGAAGAATGTAGGTTAATGCGTAGTTCCAGAGAATTTTTTTTCTTCCTTGAAGAAAGGGGTAGGGTGCAGGGATGGTGTCATGGAGCTCCTGGAGGTTAGTGAGCTCGGAGCACTGGAATAGGAAACCTCTGCTGAGTTTTTGCAAAAGCACATGTTTTTAGTTAGTACAGCTTGTATGTTTTAACTCCTTCTACAACAAATCTTGCCACCTGTACTGGATATTTCTTGAGGATGTATTTTTTCTCTTCTCACTAGAAGTTTTATATCTCGTTCAGTTCAAATAGGTATCTGTGGAGTCTGGTATCTTGGGTGTTTTGGTTGGTTGAATTAGTTTGTTTTTTCAAAATAGGCAAAATTAGTCCATGTTCATGAATCTTCTCCCTGCAATTTTAAACCTCTCACCGTTGCCCCAATGGTAATTCAGTCAAAAGTAGCTTCACCATGAAAAATATGTGCTAGATGTGACAGTAGTAGAACTCCCTGAAAATTAAGGATCTGAAGGGAAATGTATAGATTTATACAAATGTAAAATGCTTTAGACAGTCATCTGCTTTAGTCTTCCTCCTGGCCAGTAAGAAGGTCTGATATTCTCTGCCCTGCATCTTTCTTATGGCGGTCACACTTACTCAGAGAGGAAAATCCTGTAATCCAGGAGTAGTCTTGGACAGCCCAGCCACTTGTGGTTGCTGATCATTATGGAGGTGCTTCTCCTTTTCATGAGCAGAAACACTGTGGTTTCCTCTATGCTGCTGCCTCTCAACACAAAGTCGTGTAATATTTCCTACCATCTGATCTTGTCTTTTTCATCTCTCAAAGCTGCTTGCCAGAATTAACTGGTCCTGAGCAGGCATGTTTTGCTCAAGTGCTTGCTTAGGAGTGTGAAGCTGTTTTTTTCATGGTCATCTGTACTAAAAGCTGCCCTTCATATTAATAGTGGAGGTTGTCCGTTATTCTCTGCATTCAAATGTAGAAGGAATTTAGTATTTACTGTTAGAGAGCCACCCATACTGAATAAGTAATAGTGACTTATATTTTCTCTGGGAGTGATAGGTATCACTTCTCTCTGTAAATTCTTATTTGCCTCAACTGTTGAGTATATTTTTTGGTAAAAATGCTTCCCTCAGTGAGAAACCCTTTATGAGAAGAAGGTTGTGTAGGTGGTAACAATTGCTCCATGTAGAACAGTGGCCCTTCGCCCATGCACTTGTATCTTTAGAAATGAGTGGTGAAGGTCATGGGAAGAAGTTCTTGCTGAGTCTTGCTCAAGTGCTCTGTGAAGCTTTTTAGTTCAAGTGAAAATGGCTTTCCCTCTCTGTTGTCGCTCAAAAGTACATTTGTTTCAGCCATCATTGTCACTAAGAGATGTAAGAAAATGCCCTTAAATTAACCTTCTCTAAAAGAACTTTTGTGAAAGTCTGTCATTTGGGCGTACTGAAATCTCTGCTTTAGTTAGCCTCCTGCACATCTTAATGTGCCTTTCAGCATAAAGTGATGAATTCTAGCAGGATCTGCAGTAATTTATATTACCTTGTACCTGACAGCATAGAGATCCCTTGTGTTCCTCAAGTCTGGATTCTGATTTTTTTTGTTTTTATATATAATGACTAGATTAGTGTCATTCTCTCATTCAAAAAACAATTAGAATAAGTCTGTCCTTTTTCTGAGGGGTGTTCAATCCTTTTGGTGTGGGTTGTACCCTCTGCTATGGCATATGGGAACCATGCTAATATGCTGTGGAACCCCCAGCACAGATTCACGCAGTTTGCGGGAGCTGCTCGCGCTTTTCAGCTGACAGCACTGCAGAAATCACTATGGAAATACAACAGAAAGTACATTACCCTTTACTATTTGAATAAAATCAATCACAGTTGTGAGTTGGTCTTGGGCTGTTGTGTTATGCCCCTTAGTGTCTTACTCCCATTTCTGCTACCTTCTTGCAGCAGAGCACGTGTTACTCATTAGTAGCATGGATGATATGGGAAACAAGAATGTTGAAGTTATATTGAATATGTTCCAGATGGACACAGCTACTCAGTATCAAACAAGGTTGGGTCTGCACTGATTGCCTTTAAAACATTAATTGGAAGTGAAAAATAATTCAGTACTCAACAATTCTCTAGAATTCTGATTCATAAGAAATTTCCCATCGTAAAATATATACCTATTAATTGTTTCTTATAAAACTGCCTAACCTGCTTTCCATCCTCTAAAGGCATTAAGCAACTAAAATTTGATTGTGGTAGGAGCCAGGATTTCCTAACAAGATTAAGTGGTTACATGCTCCAAAGTTAAACAAAAGCCCAAGGATGGCTGTGTGTGCGTACTTAGGCTCTCAGCAGAGAAGGCATTAGGCTTGTGTCCTCACTAGGATGGATAAGCTGGAAGATATCTTTGACCCTTTAAGTTTGATGGGGATGGAGACACAGGAGAATATCTGTACATGTTTAGATCTGATAAGGCAATCTTGATGTGTTATTTGGATGTTGGAAAAAATGAACTTTGGCAGGATGTTGGTGTTGCTGATGCAGGTGAGGTGGGCAGAAACAGGGTGTGAGACTGGAGTGGGAAACTGGCAAAACCTGATCCTGGGGTTTGTGGAGGGCAGAGCAGCACGACAGTAAAGCTGTCGGTAGGATGAAGGATGTGGTTTCATGTTGGCTTTCAAATATACGTAGGTTGTGTGGAGGTGATAATCAGATTAGTAGTGTCCTAGGGTGGACTTTGTGTTTGGTATTTTTTCAGAGTGGTAAATACACATTTTTTAGGATTTAAACTACATAGAGGAAGTAACTGGCTTTCTAGTCAGAGAAAAGTGGCAGGCAGGAAGATAAAGAGGAAGGATCTGTGAGGGAGCCAAAAGCTGCTAATTTGGATAGAGGAGAGCTCTTGCGGCTCCCATTGGAGTGACAGTACGTTGTAGCAGCATCCACCTTTCTTTGACTGGGACAGATCTGCAGGTGCAGTAGGAAGGGCTGGAAAGAAATGTGGTTAATGAATGTTGAGAAAATGACTCCATCATTGCTGCAGTGCATGTAGTGTAAGAATAGACTAAAGTACAGCGTAAATGCAGAGAAGGTGGCAGAGGAAGCTGCCATGTGCCATGTACAGGCTGAGCATTCAGTGGATTTTGTGACCTCGGAATAAGTTTTCCTTTCACTTGGCACTACCTCCAGGCATGCCAGTGTATGCTGGGCATGGCACTACTCCCAGATTAGTGGTTGGGCAGATATGCCAATATCAGCACACGAGGACTGAGGTTTGATATTGTCAGCATGTGTAAGAGGAACGGTGATCATGGGAGCCTTGAGTTGCTGGGGAAGGCAGTATGGGCCCAGGACATAGCTACACAGGCACCTATGTGAACCTTGGCAAAAATGCGACAGCTGGGGTAACCTCTTGGTTCTTTACCCCCCAGCATGCCTTGTACATCGGCAGTCTCACAGCACATGTGGTCTCATTGCAGTGAAGCATCCTCTGATACTCTGGTCGTCAGCTCAGATTTCCAGGGCTGTACCCCTTTCTTTTACATGGCTGGTCTGAAAGCAATTTTATCAAATGCAGTAGTTCCCCCAAAACATTGGTTTCTTAGACTGAGCGGCTTAGAGCAGCTCTGTGCACCCTTTCCCTCCAAGCAGAGCTGACGGAGGAGCATGCCCCAGGCTGGCAGGGCATGCGGACAGACGCTGTGCAGTTGCACTGCTGGAAGAGTTGGACCTACACCAGTAAGCCATGCTCAGGACTGGCACAGCACGTGGACTCGCTGCCAGCAGGGTGACAGGATTTCTGCCAGAGATCTGGCCCCTGTCCAGCCAGGGTGGAGTGCAGGCAGAGCAGGCATGCCTCATTCTGCCTGTCCCTGTGCAGATAAGCTCAGCTGTGCACAGTTATCCAGGATGTGAACTGCTCCCTCTGGGACTGTTTGCATCTTGCATATTGAACAGAACAGAGGGATTTCTTAATACGCATCTGAGGTGCCAGCAAAAGGAGGCAGTTACAGCCTGAACAAAACAGTCACATTCATCTTCCCCTTGTAGGATGTGAGGGGAAAATCCCACATGTCTTCTATTCTAATGTGATAAATTTTTTCACAGTAAATACCAGATGGAGGCTGGAGGGGAGGATTGGTATGTATACTGCATGGGAATAGGTGTTCACAAGGAAATCACAAGGGAGGTATTAGCTCTTTGTCCTGAACCTTTGCTAAGTAAAGTGCATGTTTTTGTCAGCAACTTCATTTCTGGTTTTGTTCAGTTTTGCATCTTGTTCTTTGGGGGTGAGTGTGTATTACACATCTTAAGCATCAACTCCATTCTGGCCTACAAGAAACAATTCAATGAACAAGTGGTTCTTTCCTTCCTAGCCCGAGAAATGTTTGTGGAGTTTAGGAAAGTTTTTTATGCAGGTTGTATAACATGGTGTGTTGTATGATTTACACATCCGTGGCTGGGCTAATTGATTAGTAGGTTCTCTGATCTGCTCTTGTACATCAGGATAATGTGGCCTCTCTACTGATTGTGTTATTGTTACAAATTCTAAATATTTCTTCAACCGGAACAAAGGGCAACTTTTTAATGGATCTTTTTTCTTAAACTGAGCATCATTGCTTGGACTGGTCCCATTTTGTATGTGTATTCTTTAAAAGGAGTCAAATAAACCCCAGAAAACCTCAAGCCCTCCAAGCTGGTGGTCAGTGCTACTGCCAAGCTCCTCATTTAGAGAAAAGAAAGTTTGTTTATCCTCTGTACCCCAAGCACAGGCATGCGTAATTTATGCCTTGAGCATTGCCTTTACAAATATTCCTGCTCTGTGGGAGCTCATAGGATATGCACTATGCACTGGTGGGTTTCAGGAACGGCCCTTTTGTGGCCCAAGGCACTGCAGAAATCTCTCTGTGCTCAAGGGCTTTGCTTTTTCCAGATAGTCTGGTTTAAGACAGACTCGGACTTGTAAATAAATGGCCAACTGCAAACTGTATTTTGAAAGAACTGTGGTTTTAACCAGCAAAGTCTAGGTCAGTGCTAATATAATTAAACATACGTGTACACCAGCATCAAATGATCTCTAGTGCTACAATAGCTGGCTTTAGACTTGACAAAACCAGATAGAGCTCTGCCATTTAATCAGTTGAAGACTTTCTTTAGTTTGAACTTCTTTCAAAGGAAGCATTTTACTTCAATTGCAGACATGCATGATCTGGAAAAAAACTATGCTTCTAACTTGTATTTCTCTTTTATGCCTGGCAGCCTCTGAACTGACTGATTCACGTGAGTCTAATTCTTATCTGAGTGACTTTGTTGCAAATTAGGGGTTAAATCAATTACGTTCTCCTGTGACCTTCTGAATCAAAAACATACGTGTATCTTTTAGTGTCAGGGGTGGGCTTTAGCCGTTTTGGAAAAGCAGGGCTGCTTTTCATAAATATTTGTCTTGATTTAGTTTCCTGAGATATAGTTTAAATGTAAACTGCCCCGTATGCTTCAGCTTTTGTGCTATCTTGCTCTATCACATCACACGGTCTCACGTACTATATAAGAGTATGGCACTGCATCATGCTGTGGTGATTATTTGAAAGGGCGTACACTCTGTTTTGGACTAGATAACTGTTATCAGTGTAGATAATTGCTGTGAGACACAAAATAGACTCAGTAAACAAACATTTCATTTTATCGTGTGACAGATGCCTGCTGTTTTGTACAATGTATTTGTATGATGTTCACTATAAATCAGCACTGCTTCAAAAGCAACAAATACAACTCGCCCAAGTCCTTCCTGATGTAATTACCTTTATAGTAGATGTTAACTTTTCATTCTTATTTATACATGATTGCATTTTCAGTGTTTGCAGATAACAGTGTTTGATGTAAACAAATAATTCACATCTAAGACAAACCAATTCCCCTGCTATCACGGTGGTGGTGGGATTTTTGGTTGGTTGATTTTTTAAGGGTTTTTTTTGGGGTGTTTTTGTTTGGTTGTTTGGGTTTTTTTCTTTTGTTTTGCTTTTTTTACAGGTTTTTGTTTGGGTTTTTTTTTTTTTTTCTCTTTGTTTTCCTCCCTGGTAAAGAAAAGACTACCTTCAATTTTGGAATTCATGCTTGAAAATTTAGTTTCAGAGAGAAACAAACCAAAGAGTTAGCATATTCAGGAGAACTTAGAAGGGCAGTGGGAATAAATGTCTTAATTTTGTGGAGAATGAACACGAAGCTTCTGCTTGTGTTCCCATGGATTTTCTGAACAAAAGGGTGATCGTTGTTTGACAAGTATAAATGATGTATTGCTTTTTTTCTCCAAATGATATATATCTGTGTCTTTCTCTGCAGGTCCCGTGCCTCAGAGGGAATGTGTCTTATCGCCTGTTAACAATTCGCACCCAGTCCATGCTTTATTGGAAAGCTTTACAGTCTTATCTGGCTGTGCAAGCCGGGGCACGACGAGCCTGCCACAAGAGGTGCACGTCCTCAATCTCAGAAATCCCAAGGAGGGTCTTGGCCATCATGAAAGAGAGGTAAAGGGGAAATTACTTTTTGTCCAGATCCCTGGTGATAGGTATATCTGCAAATGGGATTGTTTTATGTTAATTTGCTGCACAAAGATATTTCTGAACTGTCACCAAAGTACCACAAAGAACCATGTGCGATTTGCATGGAGACTGTCCACCTATGCTTTGCATGTCATATGAGTAAACTGCTTCCATACCTAGCCACCCGCTTCATTATCTTTCACAACCCCGAAGTATACTTAAAAAAGGTGGGGGGTGGGCAAAGGAAATAAGAAACAGATTTAGATCTCCAAAAGGCCTTTGCGGAATTGGCCGTCTTCAAAAGCAGATCGTTTACCTAAATGTGTTGTAAATTAACATGAATACCTTTGGATCCCTGCCATGACCACTATAAACAAATACTGAAGTTCAGATTCTTTTACCAGTGTAATACAGCCTTAATGTTTCACTGAGGGGGGACTGCTGAAAGCAGTGTTGCTGACTATGGTAGTCCAATTACTTATTTAGGTGTGCTGCACTCGGAGGGACTGGCAAGAACTTTAGCTGTTCTGAAAGCAAGAGCAGAATAAAATTTTTGATGTAAAATTGTGCCATAGTGTTGTTTACTCTCAAAACACATCAAAACAGAGTGCCAAGTGCAAAGAAAACGTTGCATGCCATGACAGCTGAGCTTTTTAGTTCATGTTCTTACAGTATTACACACACAAATCCTTAGGACTGTGTCCTGTGAGAGCAACGTGTGTGTACACAATTAGAGAATTTGTGATGAGAGAACAAAGATGATGATCTAACAGGGAGAAGCTTAGAAAAAGAGGATCTAAATCTGTGCTGAAAGAACTTTCAAGTGAAGTCTTTTATAGTGATTAAAATAAAGGCAGATTCTCTTGGCCAGCATCAGTCTTTCCACTGACTTCAATATCAGCCTTGTTGGATTTGTGGTGAGTTCAGCTCAACGTGTATTGTATGCATCCATGAAACTTCAGCTCTTGTGTTCATTTTCAGTATAGATACAGTCTTAAATATCTAGTATATAAGAAAAATTGTTTACGGTTTTTTCAGTAGATATCTCATTGGCTTCCATTAAACAAAATTGTCAGGTCTTCTACTGTCATGAGATGAATAGAAAAATTACACTTTTTTTGGTGGGACTGTGAACGAGGAACAGATATTTTTATATTTGGTGGGGGGTATGGGGGTTTGTTTGGGGATGTTGTTTTGTTCTGGTGTTTTTTAAGCCTTTCTTAGTATACCAGGTGCTGGGTTATCAGCCTGATAAGGGCACTGTGAATGACTGAAAAAAGTGTAGGTACAATCCGTTCTCTGCACATGAAGATCAAATTGTAGGGCTTTTTGGTATTTTTGTGGGGTTTGTGGGTTGTTTGCTTGGGAGTGGGGGGGGGGTGTGTCTGGAGGTTTGTTTCTTTGCTTTGGGGTTTTTTAGCACAGTTTCTGATGAGAACTAAATAGCTGTATGTGATTCTCCTATGGATTTGTCAGTGCTTCTCTCTTCACTCAGGAAACTTTAAATCCATTGCTAAGTCACAGGCAAATTTGTTATGAGTAGATCTGACAAGCTAATCACAAGTTTTATCGAAAGCGGGCAGAAGAGTGCCCTCGCTGTGGGGACGTGGTACCAAGGGAACTTGTAATGCCTTGGTTACTAAAGAAGACTGGGATGAAGCAGGGTGCAGCTGGAGCTTGTACCTCCTGAGAGACGAGAATGACTCAAGTGCACATTTGCATAAGCCCGAATTTCCCTCTGGCCCGCTGCCGGTGCCGCTGGCGCTGCTTGCGTAACGCGGTGCTTCGTGCGGTTGTGTGCACGCGCAACGCGAGCGAGGCACGCGTGCACGAGGATGCAGGCTGTGCCCCTCCTGCCTGATCAGCTTGGCAGAATGATAGAATTAAATACTTGGCTTTGAGTAAAAATACTTGCTGTCTAGCAGAAAGAGGCTGCTTGTGCCTCATCTGATGTGCTTATGTCAAGAAAGCAGTTTGCCCTAAGCTGTCTCGTCTGTGTACTTCGGGGGTATACTGAAGTGTAGGGCACTGAATGGATTTCAGCATTTGGAGCCTTGAGCCTCCTTCTCCCATTTCCTGAGCAATTTCCAGTCACGGCCCTTGGAGATGGCTGCTCTAAAAATGCACAGGAAGCTGGAGCAATGTTTGCTGGCAACAGTGCTGAGCAAAAGAGTGTAAACAACTTGGAAAGACCCAATTTTACTTATAGGATCAGACTCGGAGAACAAAGCAGAGCAAATGTTATCTTTTCCATTATTGTAGAAACCAACTCCAAGTGGCCCTTTGTCTAAAAGTAGAATGTACCCATCACCTTAAGTTATGTGAGCTTGATTTACCAGCTGAGGTATTTCCTGTTGCCTGCAAATGCTGATAGCAAAGTTAGAGATCTGTTTGTCATACAGTATTTCCAGTAGACTCCAGAATAAAATAAGTGGCTTTGTTTGACAGCACATTACTTAGATTTAGCAACATCAAAAGCATGTTTAAAATAAATGATGTATTTGTTCAGAGGTTGGCTGAAGTTCTGATAATATGGAATGCAAGATGTGAAAATCTTTAAGGGAAGGCTTGCTTTGGCAGAGGAGGTCGGGTTGTTTTGTTTTTAACCTGCGCTGTGCTAGAATGCTGCTAAATTACACATTCCTTACTTGCTGGGAGGAGTGTAAACTTCCCCTAGCAAATTCCTTGGAGGGTTCATGCATTAAAGATACTTGTGCAGTTATCATAGTTCTCATAAATATGCAACATATGTGTATGCATTAATTTAACTCACGCTGACACTTGTGTAGAATATACAGACAGCAAGCGTTTGCAAATTTAAACACAGGAGGAGTGGCTGATGTGGGGGGAGGGCATGGCAGGGGTATGTGTTCCTCCTGTAACACAGGCAGGAATTTCAGTAAGGGTTCGCAAGATTTGGGTGCTTTTCCTTCCCTGTAAACTGGAAAAAAAGTAGACAAAAGACGGACTGGAAATGTATAGCTTTATGTATTCCGAACAGTCTTTGCGAAACTGAATCAGTAGTTTACCACTTTTGTGTTAAGGCAGAAATCTGATAAATATCAGGTCATATAATGAAATGCTGTAATCACATCTATGATCTTCCAGGAATTTGTTTGTATTTTACTTCATTAATCCCACTGGGGTGAAATTCTGTATGTTGAGACTGGGAATGTCTTCTTTCTTCAAGTAAAAACCCCTGAAGTTCCAATCTTTTTCAAGTATTTCTTAGAAATGTCTTTTATCACAATTCATATTTGGCTATGCTTTATCATAGGAAATAGAATACGGGTGCATGTAATAGCCTCAAGTGTTTATATTGAACTTGGCATGAAAAATGCAAGCCTTTTTTGTTTGTTTTATTTGATCAAATATTCCTGGGGAAGTGAGTGCGTGTGTGCATTTCTGTACTGATCCGGGTCTCAGCTGAATGCCAGGAACTACTGAACTCTTACAATAACTTTCTCTTTGGCTTTGGGTATCTTCACTGCTTCATTTTCTCAGTTTTTAGAGAGGAGCTAGTCGCTTCCTCATGGAGCTGTTTGTTCTGAGGAAGAATTATTGTTTGCAGAGGCAAAACTCTAGAGTTTTGCACCAGAAAAATGTGTATAGAAGAGCATAAAAATGATTTTAAGATGGAAGCCCCTCTTTAGGGATACTATCAAGTCCTAAATTAACAGAGGATTCTTTTATTATGCCTGTTGGTTGAATTTCCCTGAACTGCTTCGAGCATGCAGTCACAATTGAAATAGTTAATGGGAGAGAGGAGGGGCGTATAAAATTAATCTCATGTGAATAGTTAGGATTGAATACATATGCATACATGGAATCAGAGTTCCTGGCAATGGATTCACTATTGTTGTCGTTGACATCCTCATCCTCAAAAACTTTAAGATGTTACGCCTGATACAGATGTTTAACATGTGTTATATGAAATGAAGGCAGGAAAAGTAAGGATTTGTCTTTATTTTTATAAATTTGAGTAATGCCACTGAGGCTGTAATAATCCAACAGACCTTTTTCCCCATTGTTTAATCAGTGCTACTTGGCAAAAATTTAATAATAACTTCAAAAAATTTCCTTTGAGAGTAAACCTGATATTGAAATGGCTGTTAGCTCCTGGAATAGGCTAATTATAATAGGCTGATCCTGAATTCAGGATCATTTTTCCTGTGGCACAGTGTTTTTGGGTTTTAGGACTGTGAAGATCTGGGTGATGAAGGTGGTGAAAACCTAGTTAGTTTTGCCTATTATGCTACACTTTTACTGTATTTCCCAGTTTGTTTGTTTTAACTGTTTTCAGGAGTTTAATACTTACAACAGCCTTACCCAAGGCTATGTCAGGGAAAAAATGTTTTGTTTCATGCTCAGGCATCCAGAGATCCAGGAACAGCCTTGAGATTCAGCTCAGATAAAGGGGCCACTTTCTGGGCGTGTTTTAAACATGCTGACCTGCAGCACCAGAGCCATGGTCACAGGGGGCCTGGAGGTCATGTGCCGACAGAAGGCAAGAAGGGAATTCAAGGTTTGTTATTTGACAGCTGGAGTTAGTGAGGATTTTGTTACCTATTCATTTGTTTGAATAGGTATACACTGCTGCACGTGGGTATATTTAGTACTTCTGGTAGGTCAAAGGCCTTTGCTTTGAAGAAAAATAGTTGTTGCTTTAGAAGAAGCAGCTTTGAGAGATAAAACAAAGCACTGTGCCTCTGCCAAGGTACAGACCAAATCTCAGCACTGCGAGGGTATTTTCCTTTTCTTGCCTCTTCACTTTCTGACCACCTTAGCTTGGCAGCAGTAGTGGATCTCTAGCTATTGCAGCAGACATGCAGGTTTCAGTGCAAGTATGTACCGGGGTTTTGAACCTTCGGTCTCTTCAGCTGGCCAGCTCTCCTGTTATGCTGAGCCCATCCAGGTCAACTCAATCACTTCACCCGTTACTTCTCATTCCTTGATGATGTGTGGTTCATGAAGTTATGCAGAGGCAACATAATCAGCCATACTGGGCATACAGAATGACAGTGGAAAATGAGTTTGGCCACCTGCAAGCCTCTCTGTCAAATTTGAGGTTGACTATTTGTCCCGGTTTGGACAAATTTGGAGGAAAATATCCTCTGATAGAAAGCAGATTATAATCACCCCTCCCCCCACCAGGTTCGGAAAAAAGAAATTTTACTGCTTTTTATTGTGATCTTCTTGCATGGTGTGTTGTGACGGAAGAAGATTCACATAAGAAGATCCACCACATAAGAAGATTGAGAATGGGAAGTCCAGATGAATTACTTCTTCCACCAGTGCTCTGTGCCAGTTAGGTCTCAGAGTCAAGTTGTGAGTGACAGTGCGGCAAATGTACTCCAGGAACACCCTGTATTTGTTGCTTGGAAAGCAGTAGTCCCTCATCACACGCATCTCTGATCCTGGGTAATTTCAAAAGCTTGCCCATAGCTTGTGGTAGCTCCACTGGCTCACCAGGGTGGTTTCACAGGCTGCTGTTACTCCCTGTACACACAGCCATGCCCAAGAGCCCAGCTGGAGTACTGGACTGAATCAGAAATGAAGCACATGATAGACCTTATGAAGCCTTAAAGATAGTGGCAGCATGCTCCACAGAAATCATAATCATTCAGTGTCTGTCTCAGATAACTCCATATCTGCTGAAAGCTGCAACTCCCATGCTGCTGATACACTAAAATGACATTCTTGTCTTAATTGCCTTGATTGATGAACATGGCATTGCCATACCTTTAAGAAGTGGAGTTTGCTTGTTTTTTGAAAACCGTCACAAGGCTCTTCCCCCTCCTCCCTTTGTTATCACTTTGAGGCATCTGCGCTTGCATAAAATACCACCTTTTTTAATGTGCCTTTTTCATCTTGTTTGTCTGGACTGCAGTCTCTGCGTGTTGTTTTTAGCCAGCTCAGGATTTGCTGGTCATTGGATTTGGCAGTCATTTCAAGTTCTGCCCACCAGAACTGCCAGAGGAAGTCCTGTGTTGGCCAGAGGAGCCTGTTTGTACAGAGCTGGGTGTCCTGTGGGAGCGTGGCTTGATGCGTGTCTGCCCTTAAAGAGGCAGCAGTGACATCTCATGACTTGGAAAGTGCTATGCAAACCCTCAGTATTTTCTGTTTTTAGCAATGGGACTGTTTGCTGTGTGCAGAAACTGAGCCCTGTTCTCAGTTCAGAGAGCTGTGTGGAGCAGTGTCTGAAGCCATGCCAAGGCCTACCACAGAACGCTAATGGGTTCAGAAGGAAAAACGCCACTATGAGTTTTCTGACTGCTCACAGTTTTTGGTTTTGCTGACTGCTGCTTAAAACGTCATGTTGGTAGCTGTAAACTGGACTTTCTGTTTTCCTCTGATGCAAGTGCCTGCAGGTACTGATGTGCTCTTACAGGGCTGTAGAGAGCAAGAGGGCTGCTGCTGCTGTTTACTGGGTGGACTCTTCTTGTCTCTCTGTGGCTTGTGTGTGTAAGCACACTGTGCATCTGTGCTCACACGTTTCTTTCAGGCAGATGTGTGTTGATTTTTGATCATAGACTGTGATTTGTGTTTGTGGTCTCCAGTTCCCTCAAAACTTCTATCTGACACGTCTTAGAGTATTTATAAATTACTGCTTTGTCTGTAATTACTTTCCCCAAGAAAAGATAATTAAGGAAGCAATGATATTTCCAGGAGTCCATTTATATCACAAACTCCATAGTCATGTTCTAGTCTAGCTTTGGGCTCATGCATGTGTGTGTGAGACATTGGAGCAACATTTGTCATGAGTGGTCATGTTTATGTTGTTCTCTAGAGTGTCTTTTTGAACCAAAAGCTGGAATTAATGAAGTTGTTCTTCTTGAGCTCCCAGCACAGGGGAAAATTTCCAACATAAATGGTGTGGGCCTTGCCATGCCTGACAGCCATGCTCCTGCATCAGCTGATAAAGTAAAACCATGCTGTGGCAAGATAGGAAAACAACAAATGTTTTAATTGGTTGGGTGTTTTTATGTCCTTTACGCTCAAGTTTGTGTTTCTCTAGAGGAGTCTCTTATTTTCCCTGTGAAACATAAGCAGAGTATTTATACAGTAGGGAAACTTGTTATTTAAAGGAGAAGATGCAAAAATAGCACCACCATGAGGTACAAATATCTGAAACTTACATTGCTTGAAAAAGTTTGAAGGAAATATAGGTAATTCATAGCTGATACTGTCTCTTTAACAATTGCTATGGCAATTTATAATAAAGAAATATTTTTATTATGATTGGAGATCATGCCATATGTAATAAACATGGTGATGACAGAAGTTAGTGTTTCTAGATGAGTGGTGGTATTTGTTGATGACTCAAATGCCATCAGCAAGGGATAAGTATTAAAAACTGTCACAATTTTGGAGATAACCAACATTCTCTTTCCTTGAAGACTGTTTGAAGTCTGGCTCACTCTTCCATCATCTCTCAAGCAAGCACAGTGTTCATGTCTTCTGCATGGACGCAGTGTGCTAGTGCGTGTGAATATGTACATGGGGTTTCGAGGCCTCTTGGGAAAGGTGGCTCTGTATGACATTGGTTTTGCAGAGAAGTACAGTGGCACTTGCTTTGTAGATGTCTCTTCAGAGTAGGCCACTGGAACATGCCTTCTTTCCTCCACTAATTTGGTTTCAAAGGATACTTGCAATGAAGTAAATTGAACACTGAAAATGCACCTGGAAGCTACATGGAAAAATACTGTATACAAGGAGCAGCAGTTGGTTCTTTCTTACTTACCTGGAAAGCAACCCAGTATTTTCTTCAATAAATCTCTTTTCAAGCAAGAATCAGCAAGATAGTGCAGATATGAAGTGCATAAAATGGCATCATTGTAGACGAAAATACTTGATAGCATCACAAATGTCTTCTGGAGGTTTTTGTCAGATTTTATGGCATTGATTCTGCAATTATATAGAGATATGAGTAGTCTTACTTATAAGGCTAGGTCTGATTAAATAGAAAATCTGGCTCCTTAGGGGTTTTGGTGTACTTTTTTCTGTGTAGTTAGTATCATAAAATCATTATTTGAAATATTCCCCAAATACCCCTTTGTTTGTACAGAGATTAAAAGTTGTGATTATTTTTAAGTTTGGAAATAAGATAAGAATTGGGAAGATTGAAGACCCACCCCAGGGGAGTAGAGAGACAATATATTGGTGACAATTACCTTTAATCTTCTGAAAGCAGTTTCCTTTGTATTTAATTTCTAATATTATTTGTGAGCAAATGTAGCACAGACACACATTTGCACCAACTCTTACTTGGGCTGGTGAGTTACTGACAATAAAGTAAACAAAACTGTTTCCTAAATCTGGAGCTGCTGCTAGGTTTTCTGATTTTTATGAGTCATGCACACATGCTGTTCCTTACTCTGGCTTGGAAAACAAGAATTTAATTTTGCATGTCCAATAAAGATGTGAATGCTGCATTTTACACTTTCCTATGTGACAGTGCCCTTTAAAAGACACCTGTAGAATGAGGTTTCTTTTTTCCAGTCATCTGGATCTATGTGTGGTCTAGCTGCAAACCCTGAGGACCGAATTCCTTTGTGTGTGGAGGCTTTCAAATGGCATAATGCTTTGTCCTGCAGTCTTTCTGTCCTCTTTGTCATGCTTGTTTGTAGTATTTACTTGCTATCTGAAGCCCTATTATCTCAGCCTCCTTCCCTTCCCCACCTGCAGCTTGTGAAACAGTGGAAAGTATGATGTTAAACCATTAAGGATTTACCCTGAGATTTGGAAATTCTGTGTTCGGATTCCAGTTTTGCCATGATGTTCTTTAGACACTGTGTGCTCTGTTACATCTGCATGGTGTTTTGCAGTTGAGATGAACTGTGAACCTGCTGTGTCAACTCTACCCTCAGAGCTGGTGCAGATGAGATATGCTAATACTGTCTCTGAATACACATAGTATTCAGTATTAGTATTAGTACCAAGCCTTGATTAACAAGATCTGTTGAGAGGCAAGATGTATCAATACTGTAGTGATACATTAGTGCAGCCCTGTCATTTGTGGCTGGGTGGCTAGCACCTGTCTAACTTGCTGAAAATACAGGCAGTAGAAACTTGGGTGTACCTGGAATAGCCTGTGTAGATTTGTTCAGAAGGCCCCAAATGCATTTAAGGTAAATGGTCCTGGCAGAAATTTGTTGTACATCTTTTATCTCTCTGTTTAAGAGGCATTTCCTTTGGGACATGAGCTGCTTTTTAGTATGTACTCATATATTCTCTAACACAGTTAACCCCCTTCACACCCGTTTTTTCTTTTCAGGGCATTGGGTACCCTGTTACACAACTACCTGGTAATAGTTCAGGGATTGGAGAAGGGGAGATTGGGAAAAGGGAAGGCAAATTAAAATTGACAGCCCAGGCGATGCACTGAAAACTTATATCTGCAATATATGTGCACATAAGCATGGAACAGAAAATTAGTTTCATTTCTGCATGAGTCTTCTACCTTAATTGTTGAAGTAAAACTTAGTGTGATGGTACCACTTTTTTGAATAGGCTGCGAACAAGAGTAGGGGAGATGCTGTACTTGTGGTGTACAGGGACGGATCCTCTGCCCTTAAACAGATCTAAAGCCAACAAGGAATTTTCCCACAAAATCTCTAAAAGGAAGACTGTCCCCTCAGGATTCATTATATGCCACATGAATGGTATTGACAGCTACTGATTTATGCAAAGCTGAGCGAAGCATTGTGTTTTTAGGACTCAAGTGCTGGGAAGCCTGGCTGATCTGCCGAAGGGCACAAATGGTGTCACTTAATCTTTGGGAGCTTGAGCATCTAGCTCAGGTCACAGACAGAATGGGTGAAGTGGTCCCAGCTTTGTGCTGATGGGCATGAGTTTTCCATTGACTGAACCATGGGGCTGGTCACTGTGGGCAGCCCTTGCTCTGCAGGTGACCAAAGCAGGGATTATTGTGTGAAGGTTAGATTTGGTTGGCAGAGCTGAGCAGAGTTGCTTGTGCAGAGACTACTTTCTTTGCTGCAGACAGAATTTTTTGAAAAATCTTCTTTTTCAGGAGAATTCTGGTTCTCAAAGCTATATAATGCAGAACACATTTGGTGAAAACTGAATTGAAATATATATGCACAGGGAAAGCTGGATTTTGTGTAATTCAGGTAAACGAAGCTAACATAGGCAGTTTGTGTATGATATCTACGTAAAATTTATCAGTAAACTCTTTGGGTTGTACTTTCAAGATGATTGTCACAGAACTGTCTCAGTATGACTTACAATAATACAGTTATTGCCCTTTGTGTTCTGTCCTTATACAAACCTCAAGTTTTCTTACTCTTACTATTCTTGCACTGTGAAAGTAATACTCCTTTCTATTGCAAATAGGACTTCAATAACTGTCCTCCCTATTTGCCAAGTTATTTCTATCAGGAATAGTTTTTATTACTTAGGTATTTGCATAAATGATTAGTATTTGGCAGCTCCAGCTTAGAATAACAACTTAGGAATGCCAGAAATTAATTGGCTATGTTTTTGTCTGAAAACAAATTATGTGACTAAGCTGTGGGCAGAAATAATCCAACATTTTCATGACATTAGAAGCACTATTTTGTAATGTCTCCTTATGTCAGAATTTTCTGATGCTGTGTGAGCTGTGGTGCTTTCTGAACAGGCACTGCATTTCCAGTTAAACCTTACCAGCATGATTGCCTACTCTTACACTTTTGGGGAGAAAGTATCACTGGTGCAGTAACCCACAAGTTATGAACCAGACACAGGCAGCTCTGCTGCCAGGAACAGAGCCGTATGTTTAGTGTCATACAGCATACCACTGTACTCATTGCACATGATGTCTTTGATAATGTTATAGTACTAAATTTTACTTGTAACTTGCTGTTCTTTAGTCTGTTGTGTGAAGCGGCTGAATTATAAATCCACATGAGGAGATCTGTATGTGCTGCAATTCCATCCTATTATACAGACCCTCAGCTTGGTCATTTAATATTAGGGTTAGAAATGTACTGGAGCTTAGACTGGAGGGAGGACTAAAGATAATTTTTGAATATGCTGCAGGCCCTTAGGCTTTTGTTCAAAAGGGCTCCCTCTCATCCGACTGTTGGATACAACTGCCAAGTCAGTATATGGGCAGGTCAGTTTTCTGTCTGTTTCTGATGATAAACCTTAGATCTTCATTAAAAGCAGTGTGTTGCTCTGCATGAAACAGGTGCCAAACTCCAGGGTGATGCTTCATCCCTACTGAAGGTGAAGGGAGCTGTGTTTGGTTCTTGCCTTGAACACGTTTTGGGGCTGCCATTTAGCACCTGAGGTCACTTGTTCTGTTCAGTCTAGAGAAGAGGAGATTGACGGGAGACCTCATCACATTCTACAGCTTCTTCATGAGTGGAAGAGATGGGCAGGCACTGGTCTCCTCTCTGTGGTAACCAGTGACAGGACCCAAGATAATGGCCTGAAATCATGTCAGGGAAGGTTTAGGCTGGTTATTAGGAAAAGGTTCTTCACCCAGAGGGTGGTTGAGCCCTGGAACAGGCTCCACTGGGAAGTGGTCATAGCCCTAAGTATGACAGAGGTTATGAAACATTTGAACAATACTCTCAGACACATGGTGTGACTCTAGGGGATGGTGCTGTGCAGGGCCAGGAGTTGGACTCGATAATCACTGAGGGTCCCTTCCAACTCAGCTTGTTCATGATTCTCTGATTTTTCCTCTGAATCATTAATGATGGGAACATCATGCATAATTCAAAATAGTTTGTTAGTGGATGTTGGCATGTTCATGTGCTGCAGGACTTGATTTTTAAGCTCTCTGTGTCTAGCACAGCACACCCTGACCTTTAGCGCCTGTTGCAGGACAAATTGGGGTGGAGGCAAAAGGAGTTTTCAAACGCCTTTTGGTCAAAGGTTTTTGAGAGTACTTCTTAATGCAGAGAGTGCACTGGGCCATAGGTCGTAGTTGGGCAGTCCTTATCAAGTTTTCTCTACTCTTGTCTTCTTTTTTATGGAGCCTAATTTTCCAGTCTGGGTGGTAGATTGTAACGGTCAAGAGATTGTGCAATAGTATTCTCTTTTTTTATGAAGTAATGTATGGGACCACATCAGTCTCTGGTTTAATGCCAGTAGCTTCAGTGGAATTATGCCAGGGGTGACTCTTTCCCATGATTTTTAAAACTGAGCTATAGCTGCTGTTTTGTCAATCTGATTCTCTCAGTATTGTGTGGGCGAGAAGGTCCAGGCAATGCCAATCTATTTGCAATCACGTATTTAGGGTAAAAGAAGCAAAGGGTTGATTTTGGAATTAGAGTGTTGCATGAGCCTTGGAAATAAACTTCAGTCCCCCATGCACCTGCGTAGATGCTACCAGGGACTCAGATCCATTCCCTAAGGATTGAGTCGTGCCTCATCCTGGAAGTAACAAAAAGTCTTTCCTTCCCTTGTGCCTCATGCGTCACAGCCCCCTCCCTGCTCTCTCCCAAAGGGGCAGGTCCCTCCCCCAGCAGCATCCATGAGTGCTGGTCTGGCAGAGAGAAGGTGGTGTGGTGTGTCCCTGGCAAGGGCTGTGAAGGTGGCCAGCACCAGGTTCTGTGGGAGAAAAAGTAACTGTCTGTGGCTGTGAGTACTTGCTTTTAGTGCCATTGCAGTTTCCCTGGAGTTAGTGGTTTCTTTGATACTGTTTTGAAGAAGGTCTGTCTGATTGCTGGGATGAATTTTCAAAAACTGGTGCTTGCTCTGTCTGTACAAAGAGTCTGCACTGGAGAACCTTCCCAGAAGGGAAGCAGTAGGATCTCGTGTGCTTTTAGGAACATGCTTATACACTCATTTGATTTAAGAGTGCAAATGTGTAACCCTTTGAGCAAAGTTATGTTCAAGCAGTAACACCATGTGTACATACTTAGACTTTCTTGGAAAAATCAGCAAACTCTCTCTCAGAAACTGTTGGCTCTGGAAAGCTGGGCATTGTGATCTATTATAGCTGGCTTGGTAGCAAATCTGTAACACAATATTCAGTGAGCATAGCAAAAATATGAGGGGGAGGAAAAAACAGTATTCCTTTTGAATTCACAGTCCATGTCTAAAGAGTACACTTTTTTTTTACTTTTATTTTAAAAAGATAAATATCCTTCCCAAAGTAATTGGTAAACACTTCTGAAAAGTGGTGCAGCACCAGATCCCACCACTTGAGGTGGATTAATGGATTAATCCTTGACTGAATTCTGTTATGGCCAGTGTACCAACATTATTTCAAGTGAATTTCAATAGAAATTCCAAATCTTCTATATTGATAAACACAAGTGAACTGTAAAATAAGTTTCTTCATATTAATTTCTTTGACTTGCAATACCAGAACAAATTATGTCCTATAAATATTGTATTAAGAAAAAGATTGAGAACACTTAGGGCAGAGATAGGTACAATTTTTCAGATTTCAGCTCTAAATTTTGCCTGCTTTGAATCAGTTAGTTTAATCATTGCAGCAGAGTAATGAGTTAAGATGTCATAAATCCATCTTTACTGCATCACTTGTAAGTCAAAAAATGTGCTTATGTGATCTGAGAGTTAAAATTCTTTTTTTTCTTCTTTTTTAGAGAACAGCTGTCCAAGCCTAGGCAGTGTAATTCAATACAACACTGCATATTTTGTCCTGGCTTATTAACAAAGATTTGTAATGGCTGTTTTGGAAAATGTGCTATGAATTTATCCAAAGGTCTTCATGCCGGAATAGTTAATTCAACCTTACAAATCCTTGGCACTTAACTTTCATCTTTTTAGAACAAAACACAGAGCCTGTGATTTGATGCCTTGAAGTCAGCAAAACAAAATGGTACTTTAACAGCAGCATTTACTTTGATCAGTTTTCAGCATTTGTGTCCTTGCCTTTCACGTAGTACAAATTGCTTTACCAGAGTAATGGGGCAGGAGCCCGTAGACTGTTTTTGTAGTTGGTTTCTGTGGTGATACTCAGCCTTCCATGAAACTCTGATCTCTGGGGACAGAAGCCTCTGCAGCCGCCTTAACCTTGCTGCTGCTGGAGACCTTAAAGGAACTGTGTGCAGAATGTGCAGACAGTGGTGACCAGCATGCGTCCGTACAGACACAGCTGGCTCAGCAGTGCCAGCGAAGGTCTGATGGACATTGCGCCTGTGAATGGAAAAAGGCATTCTAGCAAACAGGACAGAACAACTCTGTGGTTCGCATCCCAGTTGTACTTAGATGCTTTTTAAAGACGAATGTGTAGGTTTTGTTTTAAGATTTTCAGAATAGCTTTAGTCTATAATTTTCACCTATGACCAAACTGTTGTATTCCTCACAAGTTAGTAATGTATTATTTGGAGGAGTGTGTGCCAAGGGGGTTCAGACGTGAGTCTGGAAGAGGAGCTTCCTCTGACAAACAGCTGCTGAAGTTGAGCCTTACTGAGTGGACCATTGCTGACACACAAGCCCAGAAGGTCTGGCCTAGCTATTCATTGCACAATGAAAATGCTGGCTGTGCAACAGCTCAGTGATCAAATGAGCCCTTCACTGGGAGTGAGGAATGTGTTGGACCACACTGCCTTATTTTCCTGTCCTCTTGTGCTGCTGTCTGCTTGGTTAATGTGCTGTCTCTTAATATGTTTTTAAAATAACATGGGCAAAGCAATAGCAGCTGTTTCTTAGGTGGACTAGGTGACCTAAAAATGCCCAAGTCCATTTAATGATTCTGGTTTCCTTTTCTTTTGGTATTGTTTGACCAAACTGATCACAGAGCTGCCTGAAATGTGGAAGACTTTGACTGAGGTAGAATGTTGTTGAGAAGTACAAAATATGTGTATTTTATAAGCGTCTTTGAAAATCTAGGAATGGATGGAAAGTGTCTCTTTTTGGATCCCCGTTTTTTTTTTTTTCTAGAAAAGCTTATGTGGGAATTTCAGAAAAAAGTTAGGAATTTTAACAATTCAATGTTTAATGAGTTCAGAGTTTCACACCATGTCTTCAAAACACTCTGTACAGCACTGAACACACATAGGATTGGTTTCTGATGGAGTTTCTGGGCAAGGCTTCACATAAATATTTAGTAATATGGATTTTGCCAGTGAAAATACAAAAAGAAGGGGGAAATTCATAGTTATCTCTTGTGCTATTAATTAGAAACATTTTGTTTGGTGGTTTGAAGAGATCCAGTGTCTTTCTATTAGTTTGTGTTGTCTTTAGAAGGTGCTATGAATTGTCTAGACATTGGAGAAAGGATGTGCCTTGAATAGCTCTTGAGCTGAGACAGAAAGGTGTCTGGATGAGGGGGATCACTTAGGACTCAGCTAATATATGGTATAAGTGGAGCCACAGTGCAATTTTGTTGAGATTGCTGTAGAGAGAGTAGGGATGAGGATCTTGCACTGCAGTGCTGTGGATGGAGGCAGCCATGCCAGAAGTTAGCAAAGGGGCAAGTTGGTGGGAGCACAGATGTGGCAGCAGAAAGCTTAGCAAGGCAGAGCCTAAGAGAGGGCTGGTGTCATGCTGGAGGTGCTGGTGCAACTGCAGTGCTGAACTTGTGCTTGTGTCGACATCATAACTTTTAATACCTTAGAGTCCTGTTAAGCCTTTCAGTCTCTGAAGCAGGAGTGGGAAGAGGCATTTGGGTACCTCTGATGCATAGTCAAAGTCCAGGCTTTCACTGGGACCCTGCAATTCAAACCACTCTCCCTCACATAAACACCTCTCTGGTGAGCTGTTCTGACCATGCCCACCGTACTTGGGCTGAAATTTCATGTGATACCCACTGTAGTTGTGCAAGGTAAAACCCAAAGGCTTGGCAGCAGGGTTTTGGCATAAAGGTCTTGAGTGCTGGTAACTCCCCAGCAGTTTGCTTGAAAAACTTTCCAAGAACCAAAAAGAAGTCTCTCATAATAGATACCACTGCTGTGTATCATCAAGCACTGACAGTGATTTTGGAGCAACTGTAAGTACAAGGGGGGAAATAGTTACGCTGTGAGGAGTGTGTTAATTTTGTACAACTTCTCAGTGGGAACAGTCACATTCAGACTTGGCTACCCAGCAGGTAGGTTCCTCAGCAGTGCTAGCTCTGAAGCAGAAACTGGTTATGAAAAACATGATGACCAAGGTGGTCCCGAGAAGTTTTTTTGGAGCTCCGGGTTGGTTTTTTTTCGGTCTGTAAAACCAAGTTGGTTTTTTTGCTCAAGACTCAGTTTTTTGCTGAGTACTCTGTTATGTGACAGGGAATATATATGCTAAGGAATATAGTGATGGAGGCTGTTGTAGAAGCATGGTTGCATCAACTGTATTCTTTCTCAAGTTTAGGACTAGGGATATGAATTTTGCATTGTGTGTTTTTTTGCTTAGTCATGAACAAACTGAGGCGTACAGGAATGCAAAATTACCTTTATTCAGAAAATTTTCACAGAAGCATTTCATTTAGTTATGAAAAAAAGTTGATTTGGCATTGAAGTCCTGTAGCTTTTCTCAAGGATCTGCACTTTTCAGGCAGAAATGTAGGAAAATTCCATTATGTGGTATAACTTATCCTACAGTTTCAGCCAAAGGCGTGGATAGATACATTACCACTTCTGCATACAGCTCAAACTTTTTTGATTATTTCCGTGCATGTATGGAAATAATAATGTATGTGTGTATTATATACATCTTTAATTTTCAAAGCTAAGGGAATAGCAACTACAAAGTCTGATAGTAGATCCAGCTGCAAAGAGTCTCTGATTTTCTCACTAAGGTAGAATGATTGCTCTATGCTCTCTCGTGTGACTAAAACAACAGGAAGAAATCTTCATGAATTCTAAAACATCTGTCTTGTCTGATAGATCTTGGCTTTGAATAAATTTGTCTGAGATCAGTTGAAACAGAGGTGCTTCTCCATTTCCTTATTACCCAAAGGACTTGGCCAAGCTGCTTCTGAGATGAAGTTTTCGGAGTGTGTTATATGTATTTATCATTCCTGCTTTTAATAAATAATGGATGTTGTAAATAGCAAAAATTTTTTGAAGTTTCTAATAAGAGCCATATCTTTTACACTGACTTGGCATTCTAACAAAAATACAACCAGGGTGCAAGCCCAAGCTGAGTGCTCCTGTTGGCCAGTGCAAGAGGATTGTTACCGGTTTTCTATTCTTGCTTATTTAAGCACATAAACTATATTGTAAGTAATTTCATCAATATCTAGGGTCAAAGGAAACCAGTTATCATTGGGCATAGAATACACTGGATGCCATTTGAGGCTGAAAAAAAATCAGAATAAAATTTGAACTCACATTTGCAAGGTCAGAACTGCAAAAGATATAACTGGACTACTTAACTGAGATTACAGTATTTTTTTTTTGTTTTGTAAGAAAACATAAGCTCAGAAAAAGATAATTACATTTAATAGTTTAAACAGCTTATTAGTAATTAGCAGTGATTACAGCTGAAAAGCCACAAGAAAAGAAACAAGAAAGCTTTTTAATTGTCGTGAATTTAATAGTGGTTCTAAACGCCTTTTCCTTTTTACTTTCACCTCTCCATTTCTAGACCGAACAACAAAGCAGGTCTTGTAAAATGAATAATTTCTCTCTCATGTTCAGGTTCAGCTCTGTAGCTGATACAGCAAAGCAGTTTCTGTAGCTAAGAACGTGGCTGTTTGGCATTTCAGGTCTCTGTCCTCCCATTAGGACTGAGAGCACTAGCACCCTGCAATTTGCTAAAATGAGGTATTTCATTCTTTAGAGGCAGAAAATGGAGAGAAATGTGGTTCTTGGCACTCTGTGGTACTTAGCGTTTTCTTTATGAAATGTGTAAATACGACTGTGTCCTCTGCTGGAGAGGCCAGATGGTGCCAGAGGTGGCTGCAGAGGGCAGAAGATGGCACTGCCTGGCCTTCCTGCAGGCAGGGCTGTCACTGCCCGGCTGCGGGCCAGGAGAAGAACTTGTTCTTTAAAGAACTTGGGTTTAGTACAAATATGGATTTACTCAGTTTTCCAACAAGTTTTAATCAAGCTTAACAAAGAGGAGGACAGGGGTATCCTCAGTGCTCCAAGAGGTGTGCGTGTGGGGTTTGATCTCCGTCACTGTGGGGACTGGGGACATGTTTGGTCAGTGGCTTTTCAGAATCTGGTGCATTCTGCTTATAAGCAACTGCTGCCAGTTAGTGTGGGAGCACAGCCAGCTGTTTGCAAGCTTTTTTGCAAGGTCTTAAGTAGTGGAAAAAGGTCTTTCTGCTGTCCTCCAGGTGTCTCGGACCCGAGACCAAGGCTTGGCTTTGACTTTATGGTGATGGTGAACTTTTCAAGGGGAAATAAATAAAATAAAAAAAACAACCAACCAACAACGACCACCCAAAAAAACCCCAAAAAAACAAACAAAAAAAACCCCCAACTCAAACAACAACCAAAAAAACCAAACAGAAAAACCCCCAAAAAAAAAAAAAACCACCCAAAACAAACAAACAAACAAAACCCCAACCCTACCCTTATTTTTATTTTGGAAAAATTTGCAACAGTAATAGGTACCTAGTTTTCAATTTGGTCTCTAGCTTTCATCTAGTTAGGTTACTGGATGAATCTCCAGTTACTTTAATGGTAAATTAATGGTTGTTTGCCACTATATAAGAATGATGCCATGAACCATACATAGTGGCTCTTCTTTATCTCAAATTTCCTTTTAGATTCTCTAGCAGGATACAGAATTAATTCTGAATTACCTGTGTGCTCATTTCTGTTTGCCACCACTCAAACTGCTGGTTGTGTTCATGTTTGCTTCCTCTCTACATTTTTTAGAAAGAGTTGTGATTGTCTTTCAGGGAACCTGCCAGTCACCAGTATTGTGGGACATCAGCTTCCCTGCTCAATCTATGGTAGATCATCTCTCCACTGCACACTACAGGTTTCTTCCTGTAATGGGGGATGAAGTATCAAGCTAAATCCCAACTGCTTAAACAGCTTATTAGGTGCCACAAAACCACTGTAATATCAATTGCAAGTCTGTATATGCTATAAAGGGACAGGCTGTTCTGTCATGTGTTTGGTTATGGTTTTGTCCAACATTGAGCCCTTTCTAGAAGGGCAGTGCTGGGATATGAGAAGCTGGGCAGGAGGGACTTCCAGCAATCACAAACTGGTTGCTTCAAAGCTGCCTGTAACTGTTTGCCTCACTTCCATGATGTCCACTTTCCTGGGATCATTTACCCTGTGTATCTTTTTAGTCTCTGAACACAGGCATTTTCTTTCCCTAGTGCATGTTAAAATTTCTTTTGGAATTCCTTCCATGAAGTAGTGTAGTGCTCGCTTGTGTTTCTGGATTTGTTCCTCCTGTTTTTTGTTTGTTTAGTTTTATTTGTTTTGCAGGCTAGATTTATGCCCTTAATAGAATCAGCAGATGAAGTTTTATACTCTAAGCCAGCTTTGTAGACTACCATCTAGAAACCAGAAATCAGAGTTTGCTTTGTAATTCTTTTTATCTCCTTGTTCTCCAACTCTCAGCTTAGTGGTTTGACCTTTTGCATAAGCTATTTTTCATCAGCATTTGCCAAGGTTTTCTTTTTAGCAGTGCTTTGCAAGCATAGAGCACAAATGTTAACTATTTCATATTTTATTTTCTCTGTGCTTTGTTGACTGATTTTTGTGGAAGTAGATTAGTGTATAATCTTGAGTCAAGAGGTCTGAATGCTAAAAGTCATAATGTATATAAAAATTACCTTTGATTCATTGTTTCAAATTCCAGGAAGCATTCACGTATTTCTGTGTTTTTCTATAGGTCACGTTACATTTGAATCCAATTTCATCAGTGCATATCCACCAGAAGCCTCTGGTGTTTCTTCTCAACTCTCCTTTGCCTTTGGTCTGGAAGCTAAAAACAGAAAGACTGGCACCTGGAATCCGAAGAGTTTTCTTTGTGAGTGTACACAGCCCTCTGGCCTGCTCTCTATCATAGCTGCTTGTTGCATAAGGCATGGAGTTATAGGCACTCATTTGGAAATTTTTCAAACTTGGATTAAAAAACCAAGTTAACAGCGGGTCAAGTTTCATTGTAGGGCTCTGAGGAGCAGTTAGGTGGTAGGGCAAAGCAGTTTGGAAAAAGTAGCCAATTACTTGTTATGTGAATTTAAGGAAAAGAAAGCAAAACTGCTTTTCAGAGTCTGCACATCATATAGTTATTAATACTAACAGCCATTCGAGTTCAAAAAGCTGTGAGGTTGTAACAGATTGGTTGTAACAGATTCCTGACTGGAAGTCTAACAGTACCATAAAGCAAAAAAGTCTCAAAGCAATTGGAAATATTAAGAGTGGATGCTAGTTGTGTGGTCTGTGACCAAAACAAAAATTTGTATGTATTGAGCTCAATATGTCCAGTTATGGTTTGTGTCTCTGATGAAGCTTTGGTCTATTGAAATGACGAGGCTAAGCCCAGAATGAAGTCATTTTTGTTTCTCAGAAAGACTGGAGCACTGCTTATAATGCAAGATCCAAATATTACCTAGTATTTGTAAACCATGTCCTTACAGTTTGCCAGGACATTCAAGTTTGCTATTTGTAGTGAAACAGACAAGTTGTTTGGATTAAATTTTTGATGCGTGACATCATGTCTAATCATGAGTCGTCTTTATGGAAGTTGCAGCTTTCACTATATTCAACTCTAATTGCAGAACTAAACTTGATTATTTTTAGCAGTATCCTTATAAGGCTTAATTTTGCTCCTCCAGCACAGCTGACAGTGGTAGGCAAGATTGTTTCTGCAGCACCCAGTGGGAACTTAATTGTGTCACTGTGCATCAGCAGGACAGGAAGATGGACTGTGGTGCAGCATTAGAACACTGAGAAGGGGCACTGCTCCCTCAGTTGACCTGGTATGGTGGTGACACTGTTAAGTGCACCAAGAGTTCTGTCACTTGCTGGACACTGCAAGCTGTCTGGAATTGTCTTTCTTTTTCTTGTCATCAAGGTATAAGAGTAGGAGTACCCTTGATATTTTGAACTCTGAAGGACTCTGTCCTGTTTCCAGTACAGTGTATTACTGATTGGTGCAAAGAACATGGGCTTGTTTTTATTCTAAGGTATTCACAGTCTTAGGTTTTTCATTGGTGTTTTGGAGATGCATTACTGTTATCTTCTTGTTGACCATTCCTGTTACATGTCCTTAATGCAACCAGTACAGTTCTGGTGTGCTCAGCAAATGGCTGAGGAGCAACGTGCAGAACAACAGTGTGACATGTCCTCATTCCTCTCATTGACAAAATAAGCAGGATCTTTCATCAGATAATAACTCCTTGGACCTATTTTCAGTTTAGTTTTTATCTTTTCCTACAACGCATCATCACTCTCGTTTCCTATCAACTAGATTTTGTTCAGCTAGTTCGTGTTCTTCCTCTGCACCCCTGATTTTCCCTCTCCCCTTACCTTGCTCTGGGTGTGGAGAGATGGTCTGCTGAGACCCATCCATTTCTGCTCAGCTGGTTGTGCTGGAGTTCAGATCATGATCACGCTGAGCTTGCTTGGTTTGTCTCAGTGGGGTTTCAACAGCCTGCATTAAGGCATAGGAACAATAGGAATGTGCCCAAGGCTCTGACTGCCAAAACTGTACCATTAGACAAGTGTTTGCTTCAGAAAACTGTTTCAGGCTCTTCTGGTTACAAGATCAGGCTTGAAGATGTGAGCAGCAGCAATCATAGTTCTTGCCAAACGAGAAGTTGCCTGACCTCAAGAACTGCCATGATAAACTTGGCCACTGATGCTGCAGGAAGGAGTGGACTGTTTCTCAGGTGGGGCAGGAGTACCTGGTAGGCACTAGAGATTTGCTGCTGTGTTGGGGTGACTCAAATCAAATACCTCCTCTCAAAACTGTATCTCTTAGTCTCTGCTGGTCATGGTAAGGGCTGAACAATGCCAGCCTGTGGCGCTGGGATAATGCTGCTGCCCATGGGAGCTTGCCTTTTTGTTGCAAGGGACTGAGCTGGGTCTCAGAGTTAACCCATTCCTAATCCATCTGAATAGCTCTCCCATAACAATTCTGGATCTCCTTAAGTGCCATATGAATTTATGTATTTTTCCTTCCACTATGTTAAGGTTTATATTTTTCTTTGCTACAAAGAGCTCGAAGAATGAGATTGCGGAATGCCAGGGTGTTGATCCACCATTACCTCTCCCAGTTTAGTCCCTCTGGTCCCTCTCACTCTGAAAGTTCACTCTGTGTTCTCTCCCTAAGGCAATATTTTTGCCGTAAACATAAGCTAACTTCAGTCTCTTACCAGGGATTCATCAGCCTTCCCCCTTTTCATGACCCAGTTTCTCAGGAGTTAGGGCAACTTGGAATGATAAGCCATGAGGTTACGGGCTGAACAACTTTAAGTGTGGTCATCATCTGTTGCTTTTCCTCAATTCTACTCTGCTCACAAGGACAAATGCATTGTTTTCCTAAAGCTTTCTGAAAAAAGAGCACAGAATCATGTGGCACAGAAAACATGAAAAATGTAGAGGAAATCCTAGCAGCACCTGTAGACAAGTGCAGTATGCCACATAGAGGTCAAGGGGCTCTAGTTTTGCATAGAGCTGTTTGGTGTTGAGCTGTGCTAGTCTGCAAACCCTGTGATGGTCTCTGTCCTAGAAAAGGTTGTCCCTTTTCAGAATCAGGGGTTCTTGTTTTGGGTAAGCTATGGGGCAAAGGGACATGCTGCTTCTGCCCTAGTTGCAGAGAGGTTCCCTGCCTCTGTTCCAGAGCCTTCAGTAAGGTCCAGACAACTGACCCTGGGACTGTAAATAGCAGCTCCAAGGGCTGCAGAGTGCAGAGCACGCTTCCTTGGCCCTTGTTTAAAAATACTTATCTCCGCGGCTCTGACTTGTTCAGTCTCCTTAAATGTATAGCCGAAACAGAAAATTGAGTATTTTGAATCATAAACGATTTCAAATTCGAAAAAACTTTTCTAGTGCCCATGAATTCTGTGCTCAAAACAGAAATCTGTGGCGTGCATACCGTAAGAGTGTCATAACTGTTATTGTCTGTCTCTATGGAAGCCTTAGGCAAGATATTCATTGACTTTCCAGCTTTTCCTTTTCAAACAATGCATTCATTCACAATTTTATTAATGTACTGTATGTAAAATATGAATTGCAATGACTTTCACTGATTGAGTCCTAGTTAGAACGGTAAGTAGGGTAAAGAAGTTTAAATGACAACTTCTGGGACTTGTTGCTGATAAAGACCATGCTGCTAGAGCCAGGTCAAAGTTTGTAGTGAAAGTATCATGTAACCATTAGTGAAGTCCTAGGTCTTTATTTCTTTTTAATATTAGCTTTTTTTCCCCCTTGTAAAGTATCATAATAATGTTTTCAAATTGTTACAGGGACATGTGCTTTGAGTAAGTAAATAAATAAAAATTACAAATTAATTGTATTATAAGTTCCAAGGTTATTTCTAACAAAGGTAACTCCAGGATATGAGTAGATGATTAATTGGAGCACAAGTGCTGTTAGTAGCCTTGTACAGGTGGAGAAACCAAGGCACGCTGAGCTAAAGTGATGATTGTACTGGAACAGAGGGTAGAGTTAGGGCTGTGTGTTCTCAGTGTCCTCATTAGCAAAATGGTCTGTTTCCTTCACTCTGTGAATTTATTGTTTGAGTTTCCATTAAAGCCAAGCTGCCCCAGGAAAGGATGAAAAGATTTAAAGCTTGTGTCAGCACATATCCAAAAGACTGGGAAAATATAGGACTACTGAGTTGGGCTGGAGTTTAACTTCTTATCACATAGTTCAAGCTTGGGTTTTTGCCTTGGGCCTGGTCCTCCATCAGTTAAGAAGCTTAAAATGAATGTGGAAGAAAATCCAGGCTTTGGGTGCATGGTTATAATATAGGGGAAAGCACAAATTACCTTCTTGGTAAACACTTTTTCGGTATGAAACTGTAGATTTGATGTATACAAGTGATTTTGCACATATTTTTATTATGTAATGCACGTAATTTCACTCAGTGACTTGTCACGTGCTTTATCCTCATGGAAACAGCTCGTGGTTTCATTTTTACAAAATGTCTACTGGTGGCTAAACCTCACAGTGGAATAAATTATCATTAAAATTAAGTAGCGTGCCCCAAAGTGGCACTGAATGGAAGCAGAGTGATTCTCACGGAGTGACAGTAGTTTGGAGGAAGCCATCATGACAGGGCATGGCTGCTGAGGGAAGTTGTTCTTCACTGTTCTGTTGCCTGTGTTGTCATTTTGCTTCTCGGGGTGCCTTCCCCATCTATAAATCAGAAAAGAACACCAGTGAGTACTCTTAAGAGAAAATTTGAGCATCTTGATAAAAACCTGACAAAAATTTTCTCTGTACAAGAAAGAGAAAAGAATATATGGTGTCTACCTAGTGTGGTGTTAACAATACATTTAGCATGGACAGGGTTATTTTCAGACTCTGCATGAGTTGCTCTATATTGACGGGTGAAGTAGGTGATACTGTGAAATTATTGTAATTTTAGTAAAATAAGTCTTGAGTTTATTTTCATAGTGTTAAAAATAAATGTACCTTAGTATCATGGCATGTCAATCCAAAAATACCTGAAATGGGTTAGTGCATGAACTGCCTGACCTAAGTAATTGTAAATCATCACTTCAATTACTGGTACATGTTGTCATATTAGTCTGATTGTATATTTGTACATGTCACAAAAATACAGCAATTTGAGAATTGGTATTTTCTGTTCAGATGTTCATGGGCTCATCACTCTGAGGAGTATTGCATGGGTGGGAAGCTCTGTTCAGTTCAGCAAGGGGAATGCTTGGCATCTGTGCTACGTTTTGGGTTTTTTTCCTCAGCAGGGAGTAAATGCCAAAATTGCATTATAAAGGGGAGTGGGAGAGGAAGTTGAAGGACATCTTCACTGGTGATTAGACTGGTTAGATTATGACAGATCACAGTTTTATGTAAGCTAGACAACTGCTGTATAAACTGCTTTTACCTGTGCAGGTCAGTATCGCAGAAAAACATTACCAGACCTCTTCCACCACCCCACTTTTAAGTTTTCATACAGCAAAATAGTTTCCTTCCTTCCTATCAAGTCGTCATTTCTCTCCTTCCCTAAAACTAGTTTATTGCGAACATGTCTTGGCAGAAAACCAGAAGTTTTATGAAACTGTGCAGAAAGAGGGTTTTATAGGTGCTACTCAGCAAATAATTTTTTTTCTTTATATTTGGTAGCTTTTTCAATTGCTTTTATAGCCTAGGAATTTCTTTACTCAGCAAGTGAAAGTAGTGAGAATTAAATCAATGAAAGAAAGTTCCCAGTCCTTTGTGATTTCCTGTTAGAATAGATCCAAAACCCCTTAAATATCCACATATGTGATTTTATATAATGTATGATTTAAGAAGTAATGCTTCAGCTCTTTCTCTGAGTTATTCAGGCAATTAAATGAGTAAGAGTTATAGATAAGAAAACACTTATGCAAACAAATAACCTTGCAAGAACTAGGAGTGAATGTGTGTGTTAAGGTAGTGAAGTGGAAGAAGCAAGAGCAGTAATGATAAATACAAAAACAGATCACTAGCTCTTGGTTTGAGATTTGAAAAGATAAAATAAAAGCTTTAAAGAAGAAGAAGTGATAGAATGAAGAGTTTAATTATTAGTAATTTCTGTATTTCTGAGAAGAAAAATGCCATGTTCTTATTACTTCAGCCAATTGGTGGTTTATTCCTCTCACTTCATGAAAATATGGTTCACATATTTTGGGTCACTGCCACCAAACCACAGGCTGTTCTACGGTTTGCACTAGATTTGGATGACTGACAAAACTCACTGAAAAACAAGTGCTGTTTGTTTTCCTGTGCCTAGTATTTAACGGGAAATCAGGAGGCTAAATTTCCAATCACTGGTTAAACAGACCCAGATGTGAAGAGAGTGCTCTGCTCGGAGAAGAGTGAGGAAGGATAGGAAATGCACGACTAGTGATAAATTTGGTATTAATAGTGACCTTTCACTATTCAAAGTAAAAGCAGTAGATTTTCAGTGTTGTGTAACAGTGTGAAGAGGAATTTAAAAGGACGTTTACATTACTGTAGAAGCCTGTTTTTTTTTTTTTTTTTAATCTTCATCGTTCTTCTACTCAGGAGCTGGGAATAATCCTGTAGTTGCTCTTTTCCACTTGGAAGAGTTAATATTCTCCCTTCCCCTCCCCACACCATTTCCTTGCCTTTTGACAAAATGTGAAAATTAGCATTATGTGTCTAATTAAAAGCAGTGTTTACTTTTACTATGATTTCACAATGATAAATTTCCCCATAGACTTTGTCTTCTGGCATGATTCAACCCTGGCAAAATACTGCTTTTCTAAAGTCTATATAAATGGGTTACTCCCAGAAACACTAGGGTGACCTCAGGCTACATATGGTGGTGATTCTTATATTCTTGGCAAAAGAGGGGAAGGATTCTGTCAGCAGTAGGAATGGCAGAAATGACAGAGTAGTAAATACATACTTGAAAATGATGCATGTAAAAGGAGTTTAAGAGTACAATAACCCTAGTAAGGCATCTTTAAATATCTAGGGGGTTTGAGCGTGGTTTTTTTTTTTCATTCACAGCTTACTTCAGGAAGACATTGCAGAAGAGAAGTGGTATTTCTGGCTTAGGAAGCAAGATATAGTACATGAAATGAGTATGCAGAGCATGGTAAAAAAATTCTGTGTGATGTCCCAAAATAGGGAAATTTTATGATGTATAGGTAGCCTCTGCTTTCACAGTAATTACTTTGGTTTGGGCAGAAATATTTCAAAAATACCAACTTGCCAGTAAATTTCACAGGAAACTAGGCAGGTCCTTGTGCCTTAACTTCTTCTTTCATGGGACTTCAAAGGGCTGCATTTTTTTGGGAGCCTGGTTTGCTAGGAGTGTCATGGAGTTCATACTAGATCCCATGTAATTTAAGACATCTTTCAAAACTCAAGCTTTATTGCATGGTGTTTGTTTCAGCTTTAAGAGTGGGCTGTCTCTGTGGGTCATTGCTCCAAACAAAACTTGTGTTGGGAGTGTGGATAGGCTGGCTCTGGATGATGCTGCCTCTTGTATCTCTTTCTGATCTTTCTCATTGCTGCCTCTGATCCTAAGCATTCCTCCTTCTCCTGGTCCCTCTAGGAGCCCAGACCTATCACTTTCAGAACCAAGACAGCTGGTAGTCAGGAAGATGTGGACTTTAGGTTAATCCAGGCTGCAAGAGTTACGAAACAAAGAATATTCTTGCATTTAGTGGTTGAGGTGTATTCCCAAACCAATCTTGCAGGAGGCTGAAGGACCTGGAACAGGCACCTGTGATAGTCTTTTCTCTTCTGTATGGTCATGGCTCCTTCCTTTCTTTGCTTGCTTCAGTAAACAGGGGACTTAGCCAGTGGAAGTTTACAGAAGCAGGCAGTGGATTTTGGCAGACTCCTGGTGTTAGTGACGTGGAGATAATAAATCGCAACAGGTTGTGTTACTGAGTCACTGATTCCAGTGGAAACTATAGCTGCAGTTGCATAGATACGCTTTGGTTCTCCCCTTCACTTCTTCCACTAAATTGACTCTAACTTGAAACAGAATCCCTGGAAAAGCTTCTGCTACCTTATTTTGCTCATATCAAACAAGTGTTATGTTGAATCTATTAAGATGTTGTTAAATTAATGTGAGATGAGTGGACAGTTACCTGTCAGCAATTAATAAACTCCTGCTGAGCCTTAAACTTCGGGAACAGATTTCCCCCTTACACAGATTTTCTTGTTTGTTTATAGTTCTAGTAACTGTTCCTTAGGGGTTTTGAAAGTTGCACTTGATTTGACACAGATTCAGCTTTGATGGAAAATCCCAGGATTTTTTTTCTAGATATATATAAAGATGTGCAGGAGTCTGCTCTCTGATCTCATAAGGTTCTTCTTTCATCCTGAGAAAACATTGGACAGCCTTAATTATATAAGGATCTTTGGTAGCTGCCAAAATGAGCATTTCCTAGGAAGTTGAATTAAAATTGAAAATGTAATTAAGATAATGCTGCTCTTATGTGTATTTTTCCAAAAATGTGAAAACTGGGAGTGGAACTTTGTAATGACTGCATGTAGTCTTGAGAACACTAAACTGAAAATGAAAAATTTTGTCATTGTCTGAAAACATCACACCTCTGTGGCTGTAAGGACTATGCAAAGTTGATGATTCACAAATGCTGCATGTAATTTCAAAAGCCGCATGTTTCTTACTCACTTGTTGAAGATAATTGTTCTTTTGATGATTATAGGATGTTGTATATGGATTTATTAACAACAAAAGATACATTTTTGGAATACCTGATATTTCTCCATCCATGACTTTATTTTTCCTCTGAAAGAGGATGAAAGCACATCAAAGTACAGTATCAAAAAACACCAGCTGACTCTGATCCCCAGGTAGGCTGCTCTGATAGTTGGTTGAAGTCTTTTAATTTTATTCTGAGCAGATACACTCCTCTCCTATGTGCTCCACCACAGGTCTGATACTGCATAGCTCAGATAAAAATATGAAGGATGCTTCTTTTCCTCCTACTATATTTGCCTCAATCACGGATTTAGGGGTGGATTAGTTGGTCACTTGTGCTGGCAGGCCCTTGATAGGTAGTGGTGCAGCTGTTGTTATGAGGGGAGGGATTGGTTCATGCTATGTGGCTGTGGACACTAAACTTTGTATTCTGAGTCATGTCCCAGAGGTGCCTACCTCTCTCTCTCTCAAGGCTAAATTATGAACTTGCTTCCTACTTGGGAATTCTGAATTATAACTATGTTAAATACTTAAAATGTTATAAAGCATACAGAGTATATATCCCCATGGATCAGATTCAAAGGGAAAAAAAGGCAATAAACATTTAAAAGGAGAGAAGGAAATATGTAAAATAAGGAACAGAATATGCTATTTTGTGTGTGCAGTATTCACACTCACCACTGTATATATTTGAGATGACTCAGGTTTGGTTCTGGGAGTTGTTCCCTCTGGGGAATAGTAACTTATGACACTTGGAACTTCTGCCAGGTAACTGATGTCCTGAACTACCATGGCAGCCTTGCAAGGGCAGTTTTTTCAGACTGGAAACTTTTCTTAAGGGATGTATGAAGGCTGTCCCCCCAGCATGAAGGGTGTATGTTTCCTTGCCTTGGTATGATGCAAAGAAAATTCCAGGCCCTGTTTTCCCCAATGGTCAGCAGGGTAGTAGTGTATGTAACCAAAATATGTTCCTAAGCACATTTTGTTCTTTGATGGAATACTCAGGTTTTGGTAGCAAATTTTCAGTATACTGGGCTTGATCCTCATTTCCTCTGAGAGACAGCCCTTTGAACTGTGGTGCTTGCTGTGGTTAGTGGCCATGGCCAGTATCTTTTGGTCTTGCAAATGGATTTTCCATGTCCAGTTTCTTCATTCAGCCTCAGAAATGTGACAGGACATGTAGGTGTACTCAGCAGCTGAGGATGTTTCCAATGCATTCCCTTTTCACGTCCTTGCAACAACTGGAAGAAATAGAGCTGGGGCACTTTTTCCACTCTGCAGCCTCAGAAAGTAACCCCTGAAGGAGTTGAAGGGAGGAGATAAGTGTCTGTGGCAGCAGTCTCTTAATTACTCAATCAATGCGTAATTAGTGCTCAGATAAAAACTGATGTATCCCCAAATACTTAAAACATTATTTGACTTCAATGCTTTGGGTTATCCTAAGCATGTTAGAGCTGCTTTTGATTTGTTCTGAAGAGTAAGTAGTTAATGTTCAAGGCAGGTGTTGAAACAGTGATGGTTGCCTTTTTTGGAAGGGTCTGTTGAATTCTTTCCAGAATAAATAACGTGCTTGGCTCACTTAACCTTGCCTTAGGTCTGTGTAGTAAAAATCCCAACATTGGCAAGCGCAGCAGAACTCTGCAGTCCTTTCTAAAACCTGGCTGGTGGAACCAGCTTTTCAAATAGACTTCAGCATGGGATTGACAAAAATAAATATGATAAGCTTCATGTTTATTTAAAGATGTTTACTGTATGATTGCTTAGTGAGGATGCTTGTGCCAGACTTTTTTGTTGCTCTGCTTTCTGTCTGTCAGTTCGTCCCTTGCAGAACTTGGTAACTTTGATAGGATCTGTCCCTCAGGAAGACACTTGTCATGCTGCAGGATGATGAAAAAGGTTTTCAAGTTTTAATTAGTAATAAATGAAAAACCAAGTGTATTCTGAGGGAAGACAGCTGTTGTGTTAGCATACATTTAACTATCTCAAATGAAAAATACAGCAAAAATGTATTATTGCAAGGTAATGCATTTCTTTGGTTGTTCTTTAGAAGGAATAATATTTTCTCTCATGCTGTCCTGAAATGTTTGAAAAGACACATTGATGCTGCTTTGCCCTAATGCTGACCATAAAAAAAATACTGGAAACAATGTGTAAATGAAAACCAACTACTGTACTTACTGGATAAATTGTTTGTCTCTGAGGAATGCCAATATCTATTCAATATTCCTGCAAAATAATAAGTCCTTAAATCCTGCAAATTTCATGCATGGGAGATTTTTCTAGTTAGGCCAAAGGTCTATGGAAATGTCCCAGATGTCTCTGATATAAAAGCTAGCATTGCTAAGAGGTGCTCTGTACACAGTCTGGCATGACCCAGCTTGTGCTGTGTCAGTGTCATCCCCTCAGACTGTACACTTGGAATTTACACAGAATTTGAAGTGTTAGGAGCAGCACAGAGATGTTCCACGAAATCAGTCTGTGGCATAGCTGCTGCTAAGTGTGAAAGTACAAAGTGAATGTGATTTGCTAAACACTTTCTAGAGATAACTGGTTCCTCTCCTTTCCTAATACTGGCTTAACTCTAATGGCAGACTTCTCTTCCTTATTTGAGAATATTGAGAGACTGTGGTGTAGTCTGTGTTACACTGAGTAATACAGACTCTTTTCATTCAAAGGAAGCGTTTTATGGTAGTCATTTGAAAACAAATAAGAAAGATTATTCAGAAACAGATGCTAGTTTAAACTTTGAAAACTATTCTGGTAAAGGGATTCCTAAGCTGGTTTTTGTGACAGGTCTGGTCAAATTGGACTCTGAATTGCCTGTGCCTTCTTGTAGAAGAGAATATGTGATATGTGCATAATAAATGCTGGCATTATAGCTGGCGACACAGGGAAGAATTTGGAATTTCTTTTCATGTGCCAAAGGATGTAATTTATGTATATATTTGTTAGTGCCAAACAATTTGGTATGTATCACCGTGAAATAGTGCTGGCAACAATAGCTCCAAGGAAGGTAATAGTCAATTGCCATTAGTTAATTTCTGTAATTGGAACCTGGCTTCAGATAATCTGTGTAAAATAATTACGTTGAGAGATACTTATGTGTAAATAATGCTCTGGACAGGAATTGTTATGATGTATTTTTATGATGTGTTTTTCCCTCTTTAAGTTATCAGTAGTTTTGGCTTCTCAGTTGGGTAAAAAAATATACTTTTGTTCCACCTCAGAAGTCTGGGTTAGTAGAAAGATGTGAAAAGGGAAGGGGGAGGAGAACAACTGGGTGACTCAGACTCCTTCCCGGGATGCTCGGAGGACAACAGAAGATGGAGTAGTGATACTTTCATGAAACCTTGGCTACTGCAGTGGTCTGGAAGTAGGGGCTGTGTGTTGTATCTGAACAAACTACAGGGAGTATGTCCAAAAAAATCTTCACTGGTGCTTTCACACCTGAAAGCTTGTTCATCTTGCTGTGCTTTCACTCAAGTATATATTCTTCTTGACTAGGTGTTTAGATCTTAGTGAAAGTGTTCATTGCAGGACCAGCCTGGGCAGGGCATGTGGGCCCCAGTCCTTGAGTACCTTGAAGGAAGAGACAGTGATGTGTATGGATGGGTTGGGTAAATGAAGGAATGCTTCATTTACCACTTCCTGTAGGGACCTCTCGAGAGCTGACAAATGTCCTGAAAGTGTTGGCTACCTCTGTCTGCAGGGACAGGCAAGTCACAAGGTTGCTGTTGGGATGATGTTGCGTTGTAGTAAATCTGGAATGACTTGTTTATCTCTCAAGACCAACGCAAGTTGAAGCAGTTCGCCATCTGAGAGTCTGATGCTCTGCCACCTTCTGTCTTTGAGTGATGCTACTGCCACTCCAGTGAAGATGTATGTGAAAATCTTTGGCTTTCCCACAGAACCTGTTACATTTCTATGTACTGTTTTTCCATTTGCAGTATTTTAAATTACATTTTAGTCTTTCCATTCGAGACCTCAGTTAATGTAACCTGGTTTTAAGAATATTTCAAAAGATGTATATAACTCATCTGCTTTATGTATTAAACTAAAGCATTTCCTCACTGTCTGTAAATAAAGCAACAGTAAATACCTTCACTTTCTCTTAGCCTTTCTCTTTCCTTACATTCTATTTCTGGGCTGGCCTTTATATATCACTGAGCTTGGGCACATGTTCTTTCTGATTTGAGATCTACTTCAGTAGTTCCCAGTTTTATTGTGCTTCACATTCTTATCTGCCTTCATTTTTTCAGACCCTCCTCTTCTTACTCTCTCCCTCCCTTTGCCCCCACAGCTTATCTCCCCTTGCAGCACCGTAGTTCCATTTCTGCAGCAGTACAGTTTTAGAGAGTGGCTCAGAGCCCTCTGTTATTCAGCTGCCATGTGCATCCCACCTGGGCTGATGGGCACTTCATTTTTTAAAAACATCTCTGAAAAACGAATCATTATGCAAATGTTAAAACATGCAACATTTAGGTATTGTTGGAAATAAACCATAATCACCTTCAGCCACTGCATTTGGGTGTGACAGATTATATTGCTCAAACATGCTACATGTCTGCATGGATAAATGTACCACATTAAAAATATGTTTTTATTCCCATTAGGTGTCTTTAGGTTCTGTCGTTCAGTTTGAGAAGGGAAACTTCTCCTTGTCAGCAGAAACGGAAGAAAAGTTTTTTCCTGAGAAAAATGAACATCTTCTACAGTGGGCCCAGAAGGAATATGGAGCAGTAACATCTTTCACTGAACTTAAAATATCAAGAAACATCTATATTAAAGTAGGAGAAGGTAAACCAAACCAAAACTAACAGAATTCATAGACAGTTTTAGATAGTGAGAATAAGTCTTGCTTATATTTCACTTGTTTTAATTTTTAAACATACCTCTCACTTTCCAAGAGATGTGATACAAAAGGGTAAGGCAGAGAAATAAGAGAAAGCCTAAAGAACAGACCTTGGATTTAGGCAGCTTTTAATGGATTCTGGGGCCATAACTTTATGCTTATAAATGTGGATGCAATTGCTCAGAATCTTACAAGAGTCAAACTTTGCCTTTTAAGCAGAATCAACTACTCATGGTGATTGTTTGGGTGCATTCATCTGAAGAAACTGAAGTGGAGAACTTGAAGTGGGGGGGAATTTCTAGAAAGACCCAAGTTACTTTTTTTTTTTTTTTTTCAGTATTTGCTTGTGTAAGGACCTAGGCTTCTTTAGGCAAAGAATGATTGCTTTCCTCACCAAAATAAATTGCCTCAGTCTGTCCTTATGTATTTTCATCCCAAGAAGAAGGATTTCCTGTCCCTGTGCGCCACATGCCAAATTCTTCAGGTGGCCTAGTGCAGGTGGGAGAGGACTCCAGCTCCTCGGGGACTTCACAGGCCCACATTGGGGTAGGGTTCAGGCTGTAGCTCCATAGCTGAGCAGTGTTGGAACAACATAACTGTATGATCCTCTGCAGCAGTATCTCTATAGAAACTCCCAAACAGCTGAAGTAGTTGGTTACAAGAAAAAAAACCCAACAACTGAAAGCCTTCTGTGGAGAAAACATTCCTTCCTAACCACCTGTGTCTGATCATTTGATTTCCTGATGTATGAGCCTTGCGCCCCAAAATCAGAACAGGCCTGAGTTAGTTGTATCCAAATCCTGCCAAATTTGTAGAGGATTCCCCTGTGTGATTTTTTTTTTTTTTTTTGTTCTACTTGGCATCAGTCTTGGATTCTAACGCCAGAAAATCATTCAGAAATATATTTATTAGCTTATTAAAGTGCTCTTGGAACATATCCATGGGAGTAGTGGTCTCTGTGTTGCAGAGACAAATATTTAATTAGGTATGTTGAAAAAAACAGAGAAAATTTTGTTTGTTGATTTGCACATCTCCAGTCAAACCAGGAGGCTAAAGAGGAGAGGTTTGCATCATCTTTTGAATGCGCTAAAACACAATGTAATTTGGAGTAAGCACACAAAATGGAACTTGGCAGGCAACCAAAATAGTTTCTGAGAAGGCTCCTACAAACTAGCTCAGCTGTAACCGTATTGGATTTTGATTTAAATTCTTGGCAGAAGAATGAATATGCGTGTATGTGTGGGGGTTATGCATGTGTTCAGGGGTGGGGAGAGGGTCAGTTCTTGAACTGCAGCAGTCATGTGAGGAGTTCTGTGAAACCCACGTGGGATGTGGTCCTGGTCCGCTTCTCTGCAGAGTGAACAATAGAATCCCTGGATTTCACAAACCACAGCATACAGTGATGTACATTTTAGGCTTTTCATACAAAACTTACACTCCTTGAGCGTTTTAGTAAGGCACCCTCAGCTGACAGTCTGTGAATCACTGCTAGTACTACTCATAATCTATGGGTGGTCATACAAATAGTTCCTTGCTATGTGGCTGACACAGAATTTAATTGCTGTATCCATATAATTGTCTACATTTCAGCTTCACTCAAGTTAGACAAATCTGAAACTAGAAGATGCAACATTTTAGAAGTGTAGGCTATAGCTGAATACAGCAAACAGAAAATGCAAGCCAAAGGACAGAAAGATCTGAAGAACACTGATCTTTCATAGAATAAAGCTGCTTCTGATGCCGTGGGTCTCTGAAGTCACTTTTGAAACTGCAAATGAAAGGCAGCTGAGAGCACTAGCAAACTGGATCAGGGCCAAGTGCATCTGAATCCTGTTGATTCGAAAGAGTGGCTGATCAAATACTACAGGGATGGTGATCACAGCAAGAACTTTAAGGGGCCAGAATGGGGGTGTGGAAGAAGGGGGCACAAGAAGTGGGGTTCTTGCCTTGATTTGTGTAATGAAGGAGATGGCAGAGTGACTGTCAGATTCAGATAATTCAGATGCCAGATAATCACTGTCAGATTCTAGAAAGCAGGACTGCTCATGGTGAAAGTGCTCTTGGTACGTGTTTTTCAGCAGAAGTCAGTTTAATTCCTCCTGGTTCCATAAGACATGATTGAACGAGTCCGGAAGTCCTGTCAGTTAGCTAAATGTTACCTAATGCATTACTGTAAATGCAGGGCAAATGTGCTAGCCTGGAGGGACACTAATTTCAACACATTTCTTAGCTAAATAAGAAAAAAAATTGTCAGCCATACCAGTAACTAAACTGGAAGATGTACAGTCTATTTACAGATGGTAACACTGTGCTTCTGTCCTGGCAGAAGCTGAAGCATCAGTCCTGACTCTGGATTTATAGCCAGTGCACACCAGTGCATATATCCTGCATGCCATGCTTGCTTGGTTTAATGCTTGCACATGGTCGCATTTTCTGGCTTAGCTGTGTGTCCTGCTGTAGGATGAGTACTGCCTAGAGTTTGCGTCCTCCCTCCTGAGACCCCTATAGGCCCTTCCCTGATCCCAATTCTATCTTGCCATTAAATTCCAGTCAAGGTTCTGATCTCTGTTGTGCTAAGGGCTAGCAAACTGCAAAATACACATGAATAAGCCCTACCATCAGAGTGCCCAAGGAACATTCCAAGCACCTTGTTTATCCCCAGCTCAGACTTTGAAAGGCAAGCTCTGCTTGGATGGGATTTTTATTGCTGAATCCAGCTGCTGCTGCCCAAGGTGCCTGTCTTGGAGAGTGACACTTGATTAACAGTGCTCATTTGCACAAAAACCTTCTCAGGATGATGTTAAGCTTGGATATTGAACTTTTAGCCAAGAACCTGTGGATGACACCTAATTTGTGCAGAATAGAGCAGACAGTGTCTGTCCTCATCAGTTAAACAGAAGTGCTGCACACAGAAACTACAGATCCTGGTGTGCAATCCTCTGTCTCCATCCAGGCAGCCTGGCACTCACCGAAGGAGAGGGTGGCTGTCGGCCACTGCTCACAGCTCTGCTGCTTTCTGGCCAGCAGGGCCCTCAGGACCCCGGCCTGCTGGCCAGAGACCCTCTGCTGAGGGTGTTGCCTGCAAGCCTCACGTCTGATTCCATATTGGGAGTCTGGGGAGATTAGAGAGGCACAGAATCCATAAACTGACTGCTTGTTGGCTGGTGTGGCAATGTTTTTAATTAATTGCAGACACCTGCAGTCCCTTTCTAAAGTAAGTAGACAGCCCCGAAACTAAGAAAGAAGAGGCGTGTAGTGCGCAAAGAAAGATGAAATGGATCCCCTTTTCTTTTCTGCTCCAGCCCCGTTTTGGTAACTGGTCTGGAGGAGAGTATATGAATTTTGGTGTGTATGTCAACTAGCCCGTGATAGAGTTAAAATTTGCTGCGGAGGAAAAGCGTGCTATCGAGTGGAGGCCCAGGCTGGGGAGTGTCCGTGCTTCTGGCGGCAAGAGCAGCAGTTCTGGAGAGCTCCAGAGACGCCTGATGGAAGTGCCAGGAGCAAGAACTGAGTTCTTTGCAATGGCAAATGATAGCACGTGTAGTAATTACCCACAAGCTACTCCAGAACTGTTATTTTATGGCCTGAATCATGTTGTACAGCAGTTAAGAAGCAAATACCTAGTGTCTCTGTGTGTGTATGTATTTATATATATTTAAAAATTCAAGCTCAGCATAGACCATTTGGGATCATTTTCCATTCTGTGCTGTTGTGGGAGGAGCCAGCAGAACTGCAGCTGCATTCAAGGCTAATCTGGCAGGGCACTTACCAGATGTTAGAGAAATGCTTTGTTTGGGCAGTATGAATAGTTACAGCCTTATACAGCTTTAGTAGCTTCTGTGGGGGAGACAACAGGGTTAATATTCAAAGGCTACTTTGTATAAGATCAGAAGAAGAAGGTCCCTTAATTGTTGCTGCAAAGACCAGGGTCACAGGAGTCTCTGGTCTTCCTACAAAGTTGTGTAGCACACACAAATGCACTTCAGAGGTGACATTTCAGTTCTCATTTATAGAGTGCATGGCCTCAGTACAGCTTTTAAGAGTTTGTTCACAGTTTTGTTTTCACAGTGCATGTTATTTGATTTACTTTCTTTCGATTTTTTTTTTGTGTGTTTTGTTTGTTTGGTTGTAGGGTTTTTTTTGTGTATTTTTTTTTTTGGGGGGGGGTTTTTTCTTTGTTCTTTGTTTTTTTGTATCTTACTACTGACCTTAATAGGAAAAGTCTTTCTTGTAAAGCAATGGTCAAAGACCCAGCCATGTGGAATTGTATTCTTACAGGACTTCACGTGTTTGAACATGGTACTTAGTCCTTCTATGTAATATGACAATTCATATGTCAAACTATCTCAGAAATTCAAAGTGTTCCTGATTTTCAGTGGAAATACTGTTTCTTGTGGTACAGCAATGTAGGCTGTGCACGAGAACTTCATATGAAGTGGCTATTTTTTATGGTTTGCATTGTGCACTAGTGGCTCTTTACCCAAAGGGGGGTTGGGCACTGGAACAGCTCCCCAGGGAAGTGGTCACAGCACCAGCCTGACAGAGGTCAAGAAGTTTTTGGACAATGCTGTCAGGCACATGGAGTGACTCTTGGGGTGTACTGTGCAGGGCCAGGAGTTGGACTTGATGATCCTCATGGGCCTCTTCCAACTCAGCTTATTCTGTGATTCCAAGATGCTCATGCTCAGCTACGCAGTTAAAACCAAAAGAGAGATTGAATAGTTATGCTAGAATTTCATCATTTCAGCTATGGATATTATGATCAGACTTTGGATCAACAACTGATTCCATAATTATCTTGCTGGTTTTAATTTTCCATGTGCAAGAGAAATGCAGTATTTCTAGACAGTACTGACAGTGACTACACAATATATAGGAAATATATTGAGTAAGGAAACGGAAAGTACTTTCTGTAGTATTTAAAAAATGGTAAGTTTATAATAACAAGAATAAAACATTTTCCACAGGGAGAAGGAGTTGATTCCAAAAGTTATCTCTGAGTAAATTGCAAAAGAAAGGAATCACTTTTGAAGGCGCAAGGAACAAATTGAATGTATTTTATTAATTTTGAAAAGTTTTCACGTATTTTCCTTCAGAATTGTTTTCAAATATCTCTTTGTGGGGATTTTCTTTCATTAAATGTTTAAATCCATAAATAGTAACTATTCAGTTTAGAAGTATATATTATATATCAGAAAAGTGATGTATTCTTGCAACAGTGATTTCCCTTTCAATATGGTGATTGGTCATATGTGCTTATAATAGATGGTAGATTCGCCTTTCGGCTCTGTAGTGCCACGCTGATGTTGATGTGGTATGTGTGTACGTCTAAGCTGACATCTGTGTTTAAAGGTGCATATGCTTTCTTTTTTTCCCCCCTCCAGATCAAGTTTTTCCTCCCTCGTGCAACATAAAAAAGAATTTTCTCTCTTTAAATTACCTTGCGGGATATCTACAACCGAAACCAGCAGAGGGGTGCCTTATGTCTAACTTAGTCCAAGAAAGAGAAGTTCATATCATTGAACTAAGCACTCCAAATTCCAATCCTAACAGGTAAAGTATCATCTAAATAGACTAAAACTTGTTTGAAATAATAACTAAAAATTTCACTTGTCTAATCAAAATCAACTGGAAGTAGCCATTTCATCATTTCAAGAAAAGCTTGGGATTTTGTACTTTGCCTTAAATAGAAATTGGTTCTTCAGTATGTAAAGCTTTTGAATTCTGCTTCATAATCACAGGATTTTTCTGGACAAGACTGCAAAGCCCAGCTTTTATGGACTATATACTGCTCCCCTTCTTGCTCAGTCAATCACATTTTTCCAAGGATAAGGTGAATAAGGGAATATCAGTAAGGGCAGTATCTGACAGGGAGGGTTTAAGGTTAGACCACTGTGTGAGGAGGTGAGAGAGGCTGAAAGTAATCTTGACCTGTCACAGGTAGGGATGACTGGCAGCAAAGCCTAGGACAGTGGCTCCCAAACAGTGTCCAGAGGTTGCAAGTGATTTGTGGTCTATGGTTAGTGTTCCACAGTTGCTCTGAAGATTCACAACCGTATTTTCTGTCAAGTTCCCAGCTGAGTTTAAGGGATAGTTTGGTAATTATGAGAAATGTTAAGGGTTGACAGTGGTGCACTGACCAAAAAACTTCGTAACTACTGGTTAGGAAAAGTAACTCTCTGTACACATTATGAGGATTATCTAAATTGTCAAAGGCACCTTTGGAGAGGTAAGACATTTAAAATACTCATCCTTTGCTGGTCTTTCCTAGATCTTAGTGGGAGAACATGAGTGGGGTTTGCTTCAGATAGTCATACTTGGAAAATCTCTTCCTAAGTGCCAAGTATGATTGGTAGAACAGAAATTTGCTATGAAACTTAGATGGTTACAATTTCATCAGAGATAAGGTAGAATTAAAATCCTGTCTGCTTACTGCTGACTCTGGATATCTGGTATTGTCCAGTTCTGCTCCTCGTGCAGCTACACATGAGCACATATTATCCCTAATGAGAAAATCACACAGGGAAATGGAGGTGGGAGGAGGTGTTTTGTGAAAAGGGTAATTCTCATTGCAAGATGTTGAACCCAGAGCCTGATAATTTTCTTGCCTAGCAACCTGGGAATAGTAAGAAAGTGCTGAGATGTAGTGGAAGTGAAGTAGGTAGCCCCAAATGATGATGCAGCCCCATCCTGAACAGAGCTGATGATAATCTCAGCATCATTTCAAGTCCCTTGTAGTGTTACACAGAGACAGCCCTGGTTCCAAGCTTTTGGCTTTGGATGATAGTACAATAGGAATTTGCTTTTCAGATGATAACACTGCAAAAAATTTAAATATTTTGCTATTAGAAATAAAAAAAAAAAAAAAAAAAGTACTAGGTTACTTTGTTCTTAGTTTTATGTGTTACCCACAGCTAGCTATCTTCATGAAGTTTAAATCCCCAAAGAAACATACAGAAGCTGAGCTGGGCATGTGTAAAACTGCAGGAGATGGAACAAAGGTCCCCAGATACACTAAGTCTCAGTGCAGAATATTACTTGGAACCGATTACTTGGGGAGGAGCACGTTCTTGTAACTTATGGCCCCATAAGATGATCTGGAAGTATAGGTTTTTCTGTTGAATTGGTATTTTGCATGATGAGATGTTACTGATGGGTAAGAACCCATTTGCTTTACTTATTTTACTGAGGTCTTGAAAACCTGGATGGTTTTCATCTATTTTCCAGCAAGCAGTAGGCTGGACATCTGGTTTTTTTTCTTTTTAAAGTAAGTATATATCCAGAAGTATTGGAAACTGAATACACTGCTTAATTCCTCAAAGCATGCATGCAAGATCTTAAGCAAAGTAATTCCACAATTTAACTGTTTAGGCAGAGACACGCACCAATATAGTTCTTGTGGTTTGGGTTGGGTTTTTTGTGTGTGTGTGTTAACCTGCTTGTCTTTTAAACTTTTTTTTAGGTATTATTTTAAGTTTTAATACAGTTAAAGCCAGAGGAAACCGAAACAGTTATATTTAGGCACTGTCACAATGAAATAAGAAAATTACGTTTACTTTAGAAAGCAACCTGCTAGTCATATAACTTACCTGCACTAAATAATAGATGAATTGAGTAGCACACTTCTTGTAAATAAGAGGCAGAAATACTTTTTGTCTAAAAAGTACTTGTTTCTATTGTTATGCAAAATCACTTAAGTGTATATGGAATAACAATCTGTTTTGCACATGTTGTGTTGCCTGGGATAATATCCAGCATTTTAATCAGCTGGCGAGACAGTGGAAACATGATGGATTGGAAGAAGGTTGATAGCTGAAAATTTCTGGCATTCTGTTCTAACTTTCTATTTTCCACACACAGCGCTCTCCAGGTGGATATAATCGTTGACATTAAACCATCTCAACCAGGCGCCAGACTTGTCAGAGATGTCGTTCTTATCCTCAAGTGTAGAAAGTCTGTCAATTGGGTTATCAAGTCTCATGATGTCCAGGGAAAGCTGGAAGTGATTGTAAGTTAAGGCACCTTTATTTTTTATTTTATCGTGCAGCAACAGGATAGAATCCATTTAAATGTGATGTAGTGCTAGACCATGTTGATTTCTGAATGTTTTCTCTTAGCTGCTTCTTTTTAAGTATTACTGCATTTCAAGGCGTAAGTACATGAACTTTTTGTTCTGCTTAACCTTTAATATATGGGCTATAAAACTGACCAACTCATGGCAGAGGCCAGGTGGTTAGTGCAAAGATTGAGTCTGTCTTTTTGACTTCTGTTGAAGCACTCTAAACACATAGTTAGATGTTGATCTCCCTTTTTGCTGTTACTTTGGTGAATGGATCAACAGGTTCATCTCAGAAGTTGGAATGATGCCTTCAAGTGCAGACTAGGTAATACTAGGTGTGCAGCACACACCCACAATCTCTCTTACTTCTGCTTGTGGCTGTAGTAGTATCTATCCCTCTTCCCTGCCAGTACTTCTGTCGCCAATAAGTGTTTGGTCAAATTGACCTCATCTCTCCTCAGACAGCAAAAAATAATTTCTTTAAAAGTTAAAACCAGGCTCTCTAAAGTTAAACTTCTAAAATTACTGGAGATGCTGATTCATGTTGATTTTTGGTACAGGCTTTGTGGCTTAACACCATTTCTACTAAGAAAATGTGTGTTCCCTTGCTCTGAAATAAATAAATATAATTGAACTGATCTTGCAGCCCATAAATTTGTGGCCTATTTCTGTCTTAAGCGATCAGTTAAGAGCACATTGTACGGTTGAGCTAAATGTTTGCTCAGGACCACCCAGTAGCCTCATGATTAGCAGTTTTGCAGCAATTCAGTTACATTTTCAAACTCCAGTTCTTTGTATTTATAGGAATTTTACTTTGTGTAGTTGCTTTCTGCTTTTAATGTGTGCAGAGGAAATTCTGGCAGGATCCAAAGGCTGATTGATTTAAATCTCCTAAGAAAACAGATTGGCAAGCAGGATTTCATAGTAGCTTTTGAGAGTGAAGGGAAGTAAAAGAAAATGTATTTTGGTGTTGCTCAGAAAATTGAATGGAAAAATTATCTAGGGAGGATGATGAAGTTCCCTTTTGATCCCTGACAGATATTTATCTTAGAGACAGGAAAGGATGTTCTGGTCATTCTGTAGGTCCGAAATAGTCAGTCCTTAAACAGAAAGGTCAAGGTTGGTTGCTGAGGATTACCACTGTCGTAAGCAGAAGGGCAAAAAACAGTGCTTGACTTCAAAGTTTCATTCTGGGTTATCACATAAAATTCACCACGGTACATTTGGGCATATATAGATCTACTTTCACAGGATAGAGAATTGTGCCTTACTTCATGCTATGCTAGGAGATAGCTCAAGTGCTGTATTTCATGTCCATGAAGCTATCACTTTATGGATGATCAATTTTCACAAGAGGATTTCCATGGGATTTAAAAATTTCTAAAGTGCTGTACTTGAATATAGAAAAGCAAGGCTGCTATTATTTTTAAAGTTCTTCTTCATTGATTATTGAAAGTATGAGTAAAAAGTATAATTAAAAATTGTCTCTGTAATGAGTACCAGAAGCTAACGTTTTATTTAGATTAACAAAAAGAGAAAATAATACATAAAATATATATGGAAATGTCACTATTTAAAAGACTTTGTATTCATGTTAGGATTTGTGAGTAACTATTTACTTTACTACTTCATTTGTACAGATGCTTCATTTTCTGAATATATGTCAATTTTCCTTTATTTAGAGGGGATAAGGGAGGGAACTAAACTCCCCCATGTCACTAAAAGCCTGCATACCCAGCATTTAGGATCTCTTCATATCTCTATTAAGCTGAAGGCCTTTCCAAGCCCAAATTTAGACAATGCATAAAAACATTACTAAGCAATTAGGTAATGTTTCACAATGTTCTTTTTATTAGTTGAAGCAGTTCCATGCACTTCAATTTTCCTAACTTCTTGCCCTCACTACGAATTAGAGTTGTCTTGAGGGGATTGGCAAACTGAGAGGGAAAGGTTAGTGCTAAGCTGCCTCAAACCCAGGACTGCAAGTTATTGAGGTCTAAGTTCACAGAAAAAAAATTAAAAAGATGTTTTAGGTCATATAGCTCATCTCCCAGCTTGCTGTGTTTCTTGAAACTCTGAAAGAGGATGGACACAAACCCAAGTAAAATGGGAGTACTTTAGGTAAATTAATTGCGCATGATGTATGTGCAGTGCTTTCCTCCCAGGCTGTGTTTAACTCCTGTGCACAGGCAGTCCTTACACGCAGTGCTTTTGTGGCTCTGTGCTTGTGCACTGCTGTTCACATCACTTCCTCTGCAGCTGGCGTCCCTCTGCAAAGCTGGGAACTGTGCAGTGAAGTTGCAGAAAGAAAATAAGTTTGTTGAGGGGCAAGGAGTGAGAGAGGTGCAATGCACAAAACAAACCTGTGAGGGTTTCAGAAGCTTGGAGGGACTGTTGCTTACCTGAGAACAACTGCCCGCCACTTTCTGAAATGGTGTCTGTGCTGAGTAGGTTAGTGGGGGCTCAGATTGCCTGGTATCAATCACTGTGTGTGAAAGTGTTGGCAGAGCAGGCAAGTGAAGGAAGGCCTGTTTCTGCAAGACCTTGTCCTTGCTTTTGTTTCAGTGAGACGATGCGAGACTGAACATTTACAGGCTCAGTGTGGAGTGGAGCGGTGTAAACAAGCCCTGGAAATGCTCAGGTGCCAGCTAGGACAGTGAAGTTCTGAGATAATATTTGTTCAGCTATCTCCTCATGACAGAAAAGCAAAGAGATGCAGCAAAGTTGGGGTAGCATAATAACTCCTACCAGTCAAAGGTGTGTGGTAATATGAAAATACGAGATCAGTTGTGTCCAGATTTGCATCTGTGGAAGATCAAAGATTAGTTGATCCCAAAGAGTAGTAAGGCACTGAAATTAGGATACCAATCGCTCCATTTTTGTTTCTAATCTTCAGTGGCCTTTGCTGAGCATTGATAACTGTACTGGTAACAGTATCCTCAAACCAGACACTCTGCACTTAGTTATCTTGAACTTCAGTTGTGAAGCTCCAAGTGTTTAAAGGCTGTAGAACTGGGTCTTTAGGAAGAAATGAGGGAGGGAGCTGAAGGTGCACTATGCCATTCCATCAGGACTCTCTACATGCTTTATTCACTTCTGCACTCAAAAACTCATTCTGATGTCAGGTAGAGAAGTGCAACTGAGCTCTGTGACCTGTGTAGCATGTCCATGTGAGCACTGTCTAAAAGAGATCTCTCTAGTCAATCTTTTGGTGTTCTAGAGTGAAAGAGATGTAAGATTTGTTCACATTGAGGAACACCAGTGGGGATGAAAAGAAGATGCAGCCTATATGATGGAGAAGGTAATCGAGCATGGGAATGAAAGTGTTTGTGGAACATTCCATGGTATCAGCTGCATTAGAAAGTGCATTTCACTCACATTGCAGAAATCGTTGAAAAGTGGGTCATCATGCCTTTCCTGCAGCATCTATGTTCAGCTTGTTCTGTAGCCATTGATGTGATTGTTATAGTGATAATAGTAATGTTGTGAGTGTAAAAATAAATATATATGTATTTAGCTTTGGGGTGAATGAATACATGTTGAAGATGCCAAGCTGCTGAATGCAAGTTAGTGTAATACCAGTGAATATTTTCGAACTGCCCCTCTAACAGTGAGAGATACTTGTTGTGTTCCTTTGACTTGCCCGTTTGGGCAAGAAAATTTGAAGTTTTGCAAAATGTTTACAGGAAAATGAAAACTAAGTGGTTGTGTGACTCATTTATTTAATAATAATTCAGCATGTGCATTCGTAAGGTCAGCATATGCATTTATGAGTTTGCTGTATCGACGTATTTGTGTAAAACTTGTATTGTTCATTAATTTAAAAATCTTTTCATGTGCAGAAAGTATATGTTGTTTTATTTAAGTAATCTAGCCATGCATAAATGCACATGCTCTCACTTACTGCTCTATTAAGCATTTAGTTCAATCCTGTTTAACGAACTCAAAACTTTGGAGGAAGCACACGGCATTTCTAGGGTGAAGCTCATTCAGACACAGCCTGTCCTTGGTGCCAGCTGACTTACAGCATTAGCTGGTATCAGCTCTACTTCATGAGCATGCTTTTTGCCTTTTTCAGTAATGCTCATTTGAACAAAGGTTTTCCTTTATCCAGTTTAAGTAATGCTCTAATCCAAGAAATTAAGGGGACATTTGAAAATTCAGTTGTCATCCTGAATTCATCTCACCTCAGGAGTAATTTCAGCTCAGTTTTGAAGAAAGTATTGCATTATACAAAACTCTGTAAATATGTCTTTGTCTGCTTTAGGGATTAACAGTTTCTGATTGCCTTGATTTATTGTCCTCCAGGCAGAGCCTGAGAGGAAGCAGGGGGCTTTTTTCCATCTGTGCAGCAGTTATGTGCCTAAGGTGGCAGGGTTTGGTTTATTTCCCATGTGTCCTCAGTTTGCTGTTATTTAATAGAGTAAAACAGAATAAAAAAATCAGGGTTCAATCAGTGTCACTATTCCATTGTAAGTATCCTTAAGTTGTAAATCACGACCCAAGTTTCTCTTTATTTGCAGACATCAAATAGTATTGGTTTTGGCAAAGAAACAGAACGATCCATGACTATGAGTAAATCAGTAATACCTGACATTCCCTCATCGCACGAGAGTTTGATCAAGTGGGCTTATGAGCATAATTATAGTCCAGTTATTTCCTACACAAAAGCACCTGTTGCTAACAGATTTCATCTGCAACTTGAAGATACAGGTAAGTTTGAAGATGGACTTTTAGCATGTAGAATAAACATATCTTGTGTTTCCAGGAATGCAATTACTTGAAAGGTGTTTTCTCAGTTTCGAGGCTTTGCTTTTGGCTGTTAACACTTCTTTTACTGCTTGTTGTCAAGAATGCTGGTAATATCTATGAATGATGGTTGCAAGTAATAATCTTTGACTTTTTGATTAGAAAAGTCCAGGCAAGTTGTGTTATTTCCTGAAATTTGGTGGAATTAAATGTTTATAGTTTATCCAACACACAAGACTTTATAGCTGATGATACCCAGTGTTCACTGAAATGGATGTCAGCAATAGGATATCTTGTTAGTTAACAAATCCAGCTTTGATTTTTTTTAGTATGTTTTTTCCAAAAGTATGAGCATAGTGTTTCCTTGAGACGATTAAATAAACATTGAAACTTTTTACAGACTTGAGTGGCTTACCAAAAAGTCTGAGCAAACAGAGTAAATACAATTATTAAAAAAAATTTGGTTATTTGGCCAAAGTAATCGCTGATGTAAAGCTATCTGGATCCATTGAAGCTAGCAGAGTTGCATCTCTTTTTTTTTCACTAATTCTGAGTTTTAACCACTATAACTATTGTTTTACAATTTTGATAAAGCTTATGTTCACATTAATTTTGTCAGTTGCACTCTCATGGGTTCTGTCCTCAGCAGTCACATGTATAAGCCAAGAGATGGTTTTCTCATTTACTCACTATAAAGCTAACTCTTATTTAGCTTCACTCTGGTTTTATAAGTAGTTTCACAACAGTAGTGACTGAACTTCTGATGGGTCAGGTAGTGGAAGAATTTAACCTAATGATTTGCACTTAGGCTGTTTCAACAGCACCAAAATAGTATCTTTGATGAATGTGATGTTTCTTTTACCTCTGTGGATCTTTTGCATAAAATAGGTCCACTCATCAAAAGTTTATTTTCAGTTCTTGGTGAGAGAGATTTCTGACAGGGACTAAGTATACCAAGATTAAATGCCTCAGTAGCAACTACGCTCTTGGTTGTAGGAGCTGCGGCTACTTACCTGAAAAGTACAAAGATGCAGCTTTTAATGTCCTTCAGGAGCTCCCTTTATGGACAATATTTTTTTTGTATGAAAATTATTAGTTCTGGATACGTTTTAGGAAAAATATTTAATAAACTAATGTGGACTTGTTGCTTTTTGTTCTTTTTCAGAAGAGATGAATGATGAAGAAGACCATTCCCTTCCTCCAGAGCTGACAGAGTTGCTGGGTGCTAACCCACTGCCAGCTCCAAAGAATACTGATGGCCTGACTTTTCCATTTCACATTAACAGAGGAAGACATGACACGGTGGGAGAAGAAATCTTCCCATCCAGGCATTCAGTAGATACGTTAATAAATCATGACTTTGGGCATTCCCTCTCAAAATATAAAGAACCTGAAGAAGTTCAGGGCAGTGCTGATATGGCCCTGTCAATAAAGTGTGATGACAAAGTCATGACAGTAGCCGTAGAAAAAGATTCTCTACAGGTTGGTGTAATATCTTGTTCTCAAAACTGGGGAAGCTTTTTGGGGCAGACCATTTTATTTGCATTTCAATTGAAAAAATAAGCATTCTAAGTTCTATAGCCATACCCCCACAACCCCTCCCAAAAACAGTTTGGTGAGGAAACTATACTGTAGATGTTCATTGCCATAACTCAGAATCAAGATTTCTCTTCCCAACAATCTGGTGGTTTTTAGAGGGATTTCTGATTGACGGTGTGCATGGTTGGTTCTGTAAAAGAATTACTGTACTCGACCATCACTCTGAGTTTTTCATTTCCAAAGTACAAAGAAGCTGCTTTTGGTAGCAGTGTGAGACCTAAATAGATCTATCTTTACCATTTGCCAGCTGACAGGTTGCTTGTGTCCATTTGTATTGTGGAAAAGAGCCTGATACAGCCAGCATTTTTAGCTCACTTCAGACCAAACAGAGTCAGCATTATTAATCAGCAGATTAATAATGAACCTGTTGTTTCCTTTCTTTCCATGTTACATTTATTCCTTGTCTGCCATGTATAACAGCATTTTGAGAGTGACCTTCCCTGGATGTCAGTACAATGAACTTCACTTCTTCCTGTCAGCAGTCACGAACAGTGACTGAGCTGCACTTTGAGCAGGAGCTGGACACAATTGTGCTTCAGCCCCTCACAAAGCGCCTTTGTTTCAGGCTGGCGGCTACACCCGGACAGAGCTCTCGCTGCTGGACCACTCCTGCAAAGCCAGGATGAATGGGACCCACTTCATCTTGGAATCCTCACTCAACAAATGTGGGACTCGAACAGCATATATCTTGAACAAGATTGTTTATTTTAACTCTGTGAGTATTTTACAAAGAGGATCCACCTTCTGTACTGCACATCGTAGTAGTACAAGGAAGCCATTGTAGTTAGCTTTAGTCTTGGCAAAAAGGAGGCATCCTCATCCTTTTCTGCCTAGCTCAAACCTAGTTGCAGCCACAGTCTCTGTATTCATGGAGGTATGAAGGCTGCACACTCAGTGTGCTCCTGTGGTCAGATAATATCCCAAAGGAAAAAGGAGGAGTTGGAGTTAAATACATTTTTGCAACATGGCTGCCCTTTGGTACCATCTCAGTACCAGTACTCACTCTCAGAGAAGTTGCACAGACGTTCCTTGTGCTGCTTTGGTTCCTCCATACATCAGCAGTACTACTTGCTGTAAAGAGAAATAGGAATGAAGTTTTGTAATTGCACAAAGCAATACCTTTTAATTCATATCCTGAATTAAGTGAATTTTTTTCTTCTAAAATTGTGTGTGAAAAATGGCTTTTAAAATGTGAGGAAATGACATTATTTTTGCATGCTTTTCTCTTAGAATTTGAATTTATATTTTTTATCAGTTGCTATACATAATGAAGGGACTCTTGAGTACTAGTGTATGAGTGATGATGCAAAGGAGCTCAGTTAGGTTGTAAGCAACTGCTTCCAGACTGGCTCAGCTTATGAGCCAGAGTACAATGCAGATATTCTGGGTTCAAAAGTAATGACACGTTTCTCTTGCTGAGCTTTCCAGTACATGGAAGTAACTTTGGCAAACGATGGAAAGCCTGTGGTCCAACCCAAACACAGCTCAGGCAATCTGATCTGACCTTGCCTGGTTAAAACTGTTCTATGCCGGGGAGTCAGTAGCACCTAACTTTAGAAACAGCCCCAAACCAAGATAGAATCATCGGCAAATGACAGAACAGCGTGGGTCTGGAGCTAAATACTCTTACGGTCCCTGTATTCTGTTATGGCCCAAAGTAAAGTGGTTATTTACCTCCTCTCCTTTCTCCAACATGTCTTTTAATAGTCTTGGCTTCACACTTGAGCTCCCAATCATGTATGGGATTGTTCAGAATTTGGGAGCATTTCTCCTAGAAAACAGACACCCAGCAGTGGAGTGTCCAAGGGTGTGTATATGTCACTTTTTAGCAGTTGCTCTATGTCTAAGAAAACAAAGTTAAAATCTTGGAAGGAAGGGAACTAGCTGAGGAGCTGCAGGCATACAGAAGCAGAATGCAGAACGCTGGAAAGCAAAACCAGAAATTTCCAGGTGAAGAAATGAAGACATGTAAAAAGGATTAAAAAAAAGGAGGGGGAAATTCAGTGAGGAAAAAAAAAAAGAAGGGAAACATGAAGAAGGAATATAATGGTTTTGAGTGTACATGTCTGAAAAAAAATTGCTAATGACAGAAGAGAAAATCCTTTAGTGGCCCTAACACTTTTAGTGATTTCTTTATGAGTGCACAAGGAGAACTGCAAATAGCAAAATATCACTTTAGAAAGCAATTTCTTTTTTCAGTGCTGGCTATGGAAATACCAGAAATAGAATGGAAATGCTAGGCTGCTCATTCAGACACCAACACCCAGACTGGTGTCCTTCTTCGCTGGCTCTGAATTCTGGAAAAAAAAAATCAGGGGCATTCTTTAAATATAAGCTACATGTCCTACATGCTCAGTGCAAGGCTGTTTAAGACATGCTTTCACCATTTGCTTAGCTGGTGCTCTTCTTTTGGCCTTTGCATTGTTCTGGAGAGAGAAGAAAATAATAACCATGAGAGTGCTCGGTTATCCCCTAATCTAATTTGTTTGCAATACCTCTTGTGCAGATTGTCATTCAGCTGTCATCACCAGCTGAAGGCAGTGGCTTTGAAGATGACGACATGGAATCGGGTGATAATGGATTTCCAGGGGATGCTGATGAGGGAGAGGTGGCTTTCTCAAGCTGGCCTGAAATAGCGGTATGTTATCCTCGGGTTTGCACCTGACAATGAAGAAATACCTGTTGTAATAGGCATTTCACATGAATTACATTAATTGTCTAGAAATTCGTTTGTCTTTTAACACATTTCTTCTCACTACTGTTTCTTATGACCCTGTTGAAGTTTTGCACTAAGCAGATGGAACATGGGTGGGCCTATATTGTACACACCAAATTTGTCCTACCACTCTTGACTTGTGATGTTACTGTATTTTTTTGTTGTTGTTTCAGTTTAATTGCACGCTGCACCAGCCAGAGGATGACAGAGGCATTTTCTGGCCTCCTGAACCACACGTCACCAATGTGACCTTCAACATGGAGCTGTACAAAACAGATTTGTTCCTTGCTCCCTCCCAAGGACTCTTCTCTGTTGCCGAGAATGGACCAATATATGTAGAGGTAACAAATAGAAAAAGACTTTCAAACTATCAGAAGTGTTTTACAAGGCTGTGCAACTGAGCTAAATCTGTTCCTGTCAGTTTTGTTGTGAAAGGTTTTGCTGGGCAGTTGGTTCAAGCCCCTGTGGTGGCTGCAGAGACCAGAAACTGTAGGATAAGAAGTAGGACAATATTTTGGCTAAAAACCCCAAAGGATTCTTGCAAAATGGGTGAATTTAACTTACAAGGTAAACTGGTGATTCTTGCTGTACCTGCTTTTCTGAACAGAGTTTAAAAGTGGTTTCTGAGCTCTTGCTCTGAACTGGCATGTCTTGATGGGTTCATTTTATTATATGTCTGAACCTCATCTGAAAGATGTAGACATGCAAAAAAATTTTACAAATGTGTGTCTTTCATATGCTAGGGTTCTCAGGTTACACAGTTAATACAGATTCTTGTCTTTCTCCAATCTGCTTAAAAACATCAGTTACAATCCTTTTGAACGCTACCACACAAGAGATCTAGCAGACTTAGATAAATAATAGTAAACCAAAATCAACAGCTGTGTACCCTTGACTTCAGGTGTATTTCGCACATGATAATATTTCCATGTTTTGCTGAGTTGCATATGAAATCTGTGGAACTTCAAACCAATACAGTCAGTAATTTTTAAAGATAGCTATGTGAACAGAATTTTGGATTTTCAAATAGTGGTAGACATTAATAAGTGCAGCTTTGGCAATGAAGAAGTATTGCCAGTTTCTAGGCGAGTAAATCACAAGGTGTGAGCCACGGGGTTGTAAGACTGCAAGGAAAAAGGAGCGGTGCTGTGCCGTGTTTCTCTTGCCCAAGTTAGTTCCTCTTTGGGAGCCCATGTTGCACATAAGCACAGTGATCCATTTGACATTGGTGCAGTTTTCTTCATGGTTTCAGTGTGCTTTGTCTTTTCTTTGTTCTCTACCCAGTGAAAAGTACTTAAGTTAGCTGAAGCAAAAATAAAGCGTGTCACACTCAGTTAAGAATATTTTTAAAACAGACACTTAAAAACATCCACTTCCTTCATGAATCTGGGATGAATCCCCCTGTCTCTGAGCCCGCTGGATTTGTCTGATTCTGGAGCTGTTTATTCAGACAGATGTTCTGATTTCTTCATCACCTGTCCTGGCAGAAGCCTTTTTTTTTCTGTTTTTCCTTGTTGCACAGTGGAAAACATATGAGTTTTGAACTTCTGTGACTCCATTTTTTTGAGCTGATGATGATTTTTTTTTTCCTTTTTTATTTCTATTTTGCATTTGTTATTCAGAAAAATATTTTCGGGTTTTGATAAATGCATGTTTGGTAAAAATTCTTTATCTCTCTTTTCCTTGTTTGGTAAAGGTTTTTTTATGTTTGAATGTTTTGGATTCTGTTTTTTTTTTCTTTCTTTGCTGTCATTTTCTTACCATATTTTGGTCTTGCACCTTCCTCATGTGGTTCTTTCCTTTCCTTGAGATATCATTCATCCTTTTATTTAATTAACTGTAGCATGCCTGTCCTACTTTCCGTAATCTCTTTTTTAATTAGTTTACGCCATCAGCTTGTTTCCTGTCATTATCTGGCTGACTTTTGTTCATCAATCTTTATTTCTGTTCTTTTTAGAAGGTAGTCTTTCTTGCTTAGATGCTTTAGCACATCCCTTCATCTCTAATTTGACTGCTGCTCACATAAGGGAGAGAAAAAAAAAAGAGAAATGCTTTTATTCACTGCAAAACTCCTAGAATCCAGAAATTACTGCGTAAACCACACAAGTTGGCAGGCTCTTCCTTTAAGATACATGCAGCACATATGGATTAAGTATGCATATTTCTTCTAAGAAGATTTCTTGGGGAGCTGTTGCACTGGGCAGTGTTAATGGTTAGACAAAATGCTTCTGTTGTTTATTAAGAGCAACATGCCTCATTTGTTACAAATTCCATTTATTTTTTTTTTCTTCTCATTATTCTGTAGCATTTATTGTCTGCATTCCAATCCAGCTGAGCAACATCAGGGAATTGGAAGCTTTCAGTCTTAATTATTTTTCATAAAAGAATATGAATTTCAAACTTACAACAAGCTAAAAGGATCCTTTCACAAGAAATTATGGCTTTTTAGGAGGCTCCCTCACCCCCTCCAGTCCAGGAATGCCACCCACACGGCAGACCATGACCTCCTCTGTGCCTTTGCATTCCTGTCTTGGCTGGGGGTAGATTCTCTGTTGTGTCTGTTGCTTTTATTTTTTTTTCTATTTTCATTATTATTTTGAACAGATACAAAAACGTGGCATTAGTGATTGATTTCCGTACAGCTCTGTTATGGCCTGTGTGTCTAAGGGAGGCAGTGCCATCTCAGGTGGCAGACACAGTCATTAACTGTGTGTCTTATCTGGGTGTGGTTTTTCATCTGCTTTCAGAAAGATAAGGGATTGCTGTATTTATGCATGGTTATGCTATTAAACAGCTGCTGGTTTTGAAACCACAGATTTTCTGTCTCTCAGTTTGACAGTTTACCCTTAACATTTAGCCTTCAAAATATTTCAGATTGGAAATGGCACTGGAAAACTTCTTAAAAAGTTGTTGAAAATATTAATGAAATGTGAACTTAAAATGTCATTTCTGAGATCTTACTGTCTCTTTCTTTAATGCAGGTGTCTGTGACTAAAGCTGACAGATCCTTGGGCTTTGCCATTCAAACATGCTTTGTTTCCCCGTTTTCAAATCCAGATAGAATGTCTGACTATACCATTATAGAAAACATTTGTCCTAAAGACGAATCTGTTAAATTCTACAGTATTGAGAAAGTGAATTTTCCAATACCACATGCACAGAAGGACAGAAAAAGATTTAGCTTTGTGTTCAAACCAATGTTCAACATCTCACTGCTCTTTCTTCACTGCGAGTTGACTTTGTGTACAAATAAAGACAAAGATACTCAAGGACTGCCAAAGGTCAGTAATCTATTAGATTTATCAAAACTTCTGATTTAGATGAAAACTATGTATTTTTTTCATCTGAACTCTGAAGGTAATAAATGGTTTTCTGTGGAATTGATGTAATAAACATGATATCTCTAGGCTCAGGAATTTAACAGATAAGAGTTATTATACTATGCATTTTGACTACACAGTTTACAGTTTCTGTTTAAATTTCATTAGGTGGCTACAAATAGAAATTTCTTTTTATTGCACAAGTGGTTCAAGTTTATATTTTCTATCCGTATCCAAAGCACAAACAATGTTAGCTTTAATTTCCAAAAACACGCACCTTATTGGATAATATTGTAATCTGATTGCTACACATGAGAAGGTTGTTTGGAGGTTCTCATTCTTTGGTAAATCGTGCAGGGTAAAACTGGTTATGAGGCAACTGTGCAACTTGCACAGCTGTCCTGGCAGATGGGTGACTCTGACCTCACACTCTGTTCTTTGCACTCCAGTGCATTCCTCCTGATGAAGCTTGCACCTCTCTCAATGTGGATATGATCCTGGCCATGATGCACAACAAGAAAACCTTCACCAAGCCCCTTGTTGTAATAACACACGAAGGGAAACAAGAAGGTATGAAAATGAGCTTGACCTGTTTATTAATGCTATATATATAATATTGTGTAACATACAGCCACTGAAATGAGGGAGTGCTACAAGTATGTGACATTGTATAACCTTGTGGTGATGCTGTGTCTGTAAGATGGTACTTGTTTGGATATTTCCCTGGCACCAGTCATCAGGGCAATCCATCGCCGTTTTTTAACCTCCTCTGTTGTTCTCTGGACCTGTGGTTTTGCCAAGCATTGAGAAAGGAATACTCAGACTAGTACAAAATAACATGGGTTTTGGAAGTATGAATGTAGCAGTAGCACTTGGAGCAATTTCTTGTTGCCCAGAGATCAAAGGCAGTGTTCTGCTCCCTGCTGTATCTTTTATTTATTGTGCTTGTAAATATAAATTTAGGAATAATAACAATGGAATTGTGAAGTACTGAGGATGCTAAAGCCTGATATGTTTGTAATGCAAAGAGGTGGCCACTGGAGACTCACTAGATCCTTAAACTATGAAGAGCAAAGGATAGTATGCACAAAGGGGCTCCACTTTGGTGGGACTTGTTTGATTATGAAACAATCATAACCAATCTTTTTTTTATTTTAAAAAAAGAGTGTGGTTAGTAACTGGTTGAAGGAGTTGGAGAGGCTGAAATGCATTATGAGATAATGCCAAACAGCATGATGAGACCTAATTCTAGTTTAAGAATGTGTCCTGTGATGGGAAGTAAGAACTGTTCTCACAGTTTCATTTAATTTGAAAGTTTTTCTTGGTAGATCACTCTGACAACAGCATCAGTCATATTTTGATGAAATCCTAGAAGAAAATATGTGCATTTATCTTTTCTTTTTGTATTTGCATTGTAGTTTCATGAGAGGCTTCAGTGGCTTCACATACACACCAAAATCTTCCAATAATGTCCAAAGGCTGTTTGACCTCTGGAATGCTTTTCAGGGAGCATCAAAAGGATGGGCATCAGGAGTCCTTTAACCTCTGTTTTACAGTGCATGTGGTTTAGTCTTTGAACAATTTAAAGTACCATACAGCATTGCTAGGGCACATAGGCAACAACTGTTTCTGTCTAACTCTGCAAGTCAGCTCATATTTTGTTTGGAGGGTTTTTAACACATTTGTTAATACAGATCAAATCCACCATGAATTAAAGTCAAGTATTTGATCTGTCACTGTTACAATTAAAACCATGCTTTGGGCCTGATTCTGGACTTCTATTTTGCTCAGCTCTCATATTATTTCAGTAGGTTTTCTATTGGGAATGAGTAAATCCTGCAACTGAAATTCAGCTTTCAATAAACAGACTCGTACTTCAGCTCTCTTGTCCTCATGATGTGTGGAGCATTGTGCGCAGCTCCCATCTTGGGGTCCACTCAGAATGTTGTCTTTGTCAGAGGCACAAGGTCTCAGTGTGCAAAGACAAGCTAAATTTATAAAGATTAGTTACAAGACAACAGTGTGATAGAGTATTTTGTTGTGTTGTGGGTGATTTAGTCTAATTGTGGGACGCTTGGTGGCAATCTCCCCAGCATATCCCAGCTTTCAGACATAATACAAAGCAGCGCATTAACAACGTAGCTTTGTTGGTATGCAGTTGTTCTGCAGTGAATCAAAACCCCTTTCTTAAAGCCAAATGCCATTGTTGGCCAATATGTGAACCTAAGATTTGGAGAAGAAATTATATCACATTACCGAATGGGAGAATTTACCTCTCAGAGGTAGTGTTCTTCATTTTCTTTGATGTGAACAGAACCAGCTTTCAGTATTGAAAATCCCACTATGTGAGATACTGCCCCTGGATCTGCTCATCAAGCCACATATGAAAGTCATGTGCTTGACATTTCAAAAGTCAGAACAAACTGGTCACTGCAAAGGTGGTTTTTTTCTTCAGACAAGCTTATAACTATCATTGACAGTATTAGAAATCACAGTACTATCTCTAAATGAGAATTTGCAATAGATCCCAATGGAAGTGTTTAAAACCCATCTCCATGCCACAGACATTCCCTTTGCATTCCTGCATTTCCCCATGCTCTCCCCCACTCCCACGAAAGGCAGTGGATGGCCATTTATGTGCTAGGAAATACATGTTGTTCTGTTGAAATAATCTACCAATGTTGTTCAGATTTCTGCTAAGTGCAGAAACTTTAGATTATTATTTCTACAGCAAAAGGAGACAAGTCACAGAAAGAAGGTCAAATGGGCAACTAACAAGTGTCTCTATCCTTCGGAGGTATAGAAAATGATGATAATTCTAAAGGCTGGCAGCACTTGTTTTTAAATTAGATGTTTTTCATAGACCTCAAGGATTTTCACTGCTTCTGAATTGCTCTGAGCAAATCACAATAAAGTACATGTAAGAATTGATGACTGAAGAGAATTGATAATGAGCTACACAGCTTATCATTAGCTGATTTCATATTCTCTGTAGAGAGGCCAGTGATAGGAATAGCATGGAAAATTCATTTTCCCCTCAGCTCAGAAGGCATTTTCTTGGCACTTGAGATATGCTAGTGGAGTGTTTGGACAATCTGATAGTGCCCTTACCCATGTTTGTACTTTTCAGTGCTCCTTGGTTTCAGTCCAGCCCTCCTCATAGATCTTACATTCAGTTATACTGTTGCTGTTACGTGCACTTGGTAACTTTCCAGATTATTTGTGCATGTATCCCCCCACACCCCTCTCTGTTCTCACCTGTTTCCTACTACTGTTACACCTATTTCCTATCATCTGCCAAAGTGACGTGCAAGAGATACTCATGTGTTAGAACAAGACACAATAACACAGTTTAAGAATAAAAGGCTTTTTTGGATTTTGTAGGCACATGTGTCTCAGAGCCTAATGGTCTAAAAGGTACTGCTGGAAGTTTGGTGCTGCTGTCTGTGTTTTAGAAGTTAGAAGCATAGTCTTGTTTAAGAACACTTTAAATAAATAAATAAATAAATATATTTCTTTTCAATATTTTTGAGCTGTTATGTTTGCATAGAAATTAATTAAACTATTTTTGCCAGTTGCTAAAGATACAAACACAAGTACTGAAACACTGTCTTATCAAATCCCTTTACATCTGATGCACTGAATGCACTCAGATATGCCAGAATGTCAGTGAAATCCCTGAGTTGCTGGGCAATCCAGAATCAAACTGCAGCTAACCAAACAGCTCTCTGAGTCTGAAGCCAGAATCTCTGGCTCTTCTGCTTGAGGTGGCATTCTTGAGAAAGATAAGAAAGACCAGTTAAGAACAAGAAGGGGAAATTCTTCAGTTTTTAAACATTTGTTTACTTGTCTCTTTCTGTTACAGGGTGATATCTTCATCACTAGGATGATGATATTTGATATTCCTGACTAGAATAATAGCTTTGATCTTTGAACAACACCTATGATCTTTTATTTCTCATATATAATAATAATTTAAAAAAAAACAAACCAAACCAAAAAACCCACACAACTTCCAAGACAGAATACCAAGTAGGACTCAGGAAAATTGGTGAATCAACACATATTCATACAATTTGGACAAAGCAGTATGTATTGTGCCATAAAACTCACCATTCTTGAGTGTTTGTGTGTGTGTGTGATTTAGCGTGCTGGTATCTCATATTTATGATTAGTGAGTGCTCAGATGAATGTAATCACCTTAAAACAACCTTTGTTCCTTCACAATCTGTGATCTTTAAGAGCTCCACATAGGGGTAACCAGAGTTACTGTGGGTCACACCTGATGACATCTGATTTGGGAAAGACTGCAGTGTATTTGCCAGCAAAATATACGATGCATGGACTATACTCTAGATAGAGTCCCTTGAGGAATAATTAATATATGAATAGAATTTTTCTGAGACGAGTGAGATTACTGAATTTGGGCTGCTTTTCCTGAAATTCATGGTTTGTAAAAGTTGCAATTAAAGTCTTTCTGTCAGATTAGAACCTGCATAGTCTATAGGCTGCATGTGGAACTCTATCTGATTAATGTTTTGTGCATTTTCTTTGTTTTAAATTAGATCCTTCTCTTCCAAAGCCAAATGTGAGACAGCCACGTAAGTAACTCTTAAAACAATCTCTTTTAAGCTTTAAACGTTTGTCTAGAAAGCATTAGACAAATTAAGAAAATTCTCTTCAAGCTTTCTGAGTGTGTGCATATTTAATTCAGAGACAGAACAGAATTCTGTGTTGTTGATTGAGAGGTTCTCATCAGTGTTCAGAGGAGGACTGTGACCTTTTGTGTATGTGACAATCAAGTTTGCGCAAACACCACTGAGAGTCTCACTCAGCAAGTTCATGTGCTGATGTGTGTGTTACCTCCCCCTTCTCTGCTGAGACCACTGCTTCCCAATACCAGTTCTAGAGCAGCAGTGCCATCCCTCAGAGCCTCTGTGCCCCACCTGTGTCCTATTTCAGCCTGACTCCTGTCCTGCACTACAGCTGGTCACAGCCCCAGGTACACCAGCACTCACAGGCCTTGCTTAGAAGAGGTCACTGCCTTGATATGGATTCATTTCTCTGGTTTTAATGTTGTCTTGGTGTAGTGGATTAATCAGCGTTGATTAATGACCCAGAAAAGGAGAGAAGCAACAGTAGAAGAAAATAATAAACAGGAAGGTGCAGATAATGTGCAGCCAAAAGCAAGAATGAATGGAGAAAAGGGAGATTTAAAGAAGTGCAAAGAAGGTTTTTCCTCTGCTCCTGTCCCTGTCAAGACTAAATTTGTTCAAAGTAGCAAAGGCAATGATAAATTATGCTTCTGCTGCTTCTCCGTGCAACTTTCTTGTTTCCACTGTGTTTCCTCCTAAGAGAAGAGGACACTGACTGGTGCCTGGTGGAAAAAACCAGTTGAGTTTAGTCTTTTGTGTTTGCATTTGAAATGACTAGAAGTAGCCAAAGGAAGCAGAAACAGTCGCATAGAAAAAATGAAAGAAAAACCTTCTAAGACAATATCTGTCAGGTGTTGTATATGCAAACTAGGTCACAGGCACCCAGAAATGGGTCCTGAAGGCCGTTGTCAACAGGAGCTGCTGGAGAAGACTTTTGTCAAACGAGGATGGGGGATGTCCTTAGGGACATGTGCTGGATGCAGGATGTGCAAAGGGAGGGTGTTGGTTGTGTTCTGAGAACTGAAAATTCCACTGAAGGATATTACTAAGATCCAGTCAGCTCATTTCCTGGCCAGCATAGTCAGTAAAATATTATTCACTGTGATTTTCTGCACTGGGAGACATTAAAAATACTAAAACTAGAAATCAGTTTTTTAAGAAGAAATTTCCCCAAATGATTGCTTAGTGATTATTATTTTTTTAAGTATTTCTAATTACCAAAAAGAAAAACACAGAGGCAAAATATTTTTCTGTTTGGATGATTAGCACTGGGGGCCAATACGTCCAGGAACCAGATGCTGTTACCCTTGAAATGGTCCTACAAAAGGGCCTCTCCCCTAGAAAGTGATTTACATGTGTGTGTGTGTGTGCTTCTATTTTTGTGTTCTGGAATTAATTTCAGTTATTGAAAGCATTGCCAAATGTGAAAAACAATTGTTTCTATTTATGTTTTCGCTGACTTTTTGCTGGCAACTCTTCCCTCTTAACAGCAGTTCCGTTCTCCACCTAGATTTCAGACTGAACTTGAGGAGATGTAGGGGAAAGTTTGCTTGAATGTTAGGCCATTTAAATGAAAAGCATTTTTGCCAAAAATCTCAGCCTTTTAAAAACACTCTTTAAAGATAAATGAATATTTAATTGAAAGCAAGTTATTAACAGCCAACTGAAAAGGCTTAATTTTTGCAACATTTTCCAGATTTGGGTGTGCTGAGCTGGAGTTTTACTTTGCGATGTGGAACAGTTGGTTGGACTGAAGCCACTTTGAAAGCATCACTTTTATTTCCTTGATGCAAATCTGCCAGTCTGTTCCTCAAAATGGTGCTTAGTTAACTGTGAAATTTTAAAAAGCTCTTCCATGAAAGATTAAGGGTGAATTTGTATAAAATGGTTTCTGCCACTGAAATAAGAAGTGCTTGTGTTGTGTGTGTTTCCCTGCGCAGCGGTGCTGTACGGGCTGGACACGCTGACAGTGGTGGGCATCGCCTTCGCGGCGTTCGTGATCGGAGCCCTGCTGACAGGAGCGCTCTGGTTCATCTACTCGCGCACAGGTACAGAGGGGGCCTCAGCAGGGCGGGACACGCTGACTCCTCTGAACCACTGCATGGGGGAGGGAAGGGCAAGGGAGCCAGCAGTGCTCATCCTGGGCTTTTTTATTTTCTTCCTCCCTCTTCTTACTCAGGAGTTTTCCAGCAGCTCCTCCCATAAGCCTCTGTTGCATATCAGCTGGGTGATACCCTCCCTTCCCTAAGGGGAGATGTTACGTGTTATGATTTAAAATTCGCTGAAATGATTTTAAATGCAAGTCTTGAAAACTCACCTGGGACATGAGTAAAACTGAGTATTCCTGGCTTGTGTATTATCATTAGTAGCATCTCTGTATTTCAAATTCAGTTAATATTTCAGTTAAGGGATCCCCTTTGGTTCCCATACTACTTTGTAAGATTTTTTTTTTTCAGTTAGTACATTAGGCTGATGTGTACAAGAAGTGGGCCAAATGGTTAAGAGAATGCTTTATCTAAACAGACATATTCTGAATATAACTAGACTTGAAAAGTTTTTTGGGCCTTGATTACACAGAATTTTTGCTACAATTATTTATTCCTCCATTCTTCAATTACTATTTTTAGTTGCTAGAAGTCACATATAATCTTAATTGTGTGCAACTAAATAATTAGGAATGTGTGTGAATTGGTGCAGCCTTTATGCACAGATAATTTTCCAGTATTTCCTTAGAATTTTTTCCCATGCTAAACTAAATTAGCAAAAATGGAACACTGTATTGAAAGAAGAGGGCATTTGGGGAGCTTTCTGCTGTATGCCACAGACAAGAACTGGACACTGATGGAGCCTTGATTTCCAGCATGTGACCTTGGCTGCTTGTGGATTATAGGGTATCTCAGGATCCTTAGAGTACGCTGGGCTCCCAGCTACTTCCACTTCTGACCTCACAAGAGCCTACCAAGATCTTTGGGAGGTGGGAAAAATGTAAGGTCAATTACTCCAAACCTATGCAGGTCTGGAGCATTGAAATTCGCCTGTAGCCCACTGCAGAGGGGTTATTTTTGCCATCTAAAACATCATGGAAGCTATTTAGGAGTGAGAAACCAGCCCTGTTGGGTCAGAGCTTCTGTAAATATTATGACCTAGGAGCTTATGTTAATTTAGAAATAAAAACTGTGGCGTTCTTTTTAGTTGGCAGTGCGACGATTTTGTATAAGCAGTTTAATACTTCTCAGTGCATAAGCTGTCTATGAAACTTGTCTGGAATTGAAGCAAACATGGAAAATTTAAAGGTTGCGATAATATGTATAAATTGTATAATTCTGTCTCATATAAGTACTGAAACATTGTGGAAGAAAAGTAAGTGCTATTTGAGCGAGTAAATGGAAGTTAAGAAAATAATTCCCATATTGGTAACCTTTATTAACAAAAAAAATTTAACTAATTGTTAAATTAATACCTTTGGTCCTGCATTTGTGAAAGTTCAATCTGTATTCACATACAGAACCATCTATAGACACATGTTGTGTGTCAGTACTCAAGGAACACTGGGAAGCCAACATGATAAATCCTTGAGCAACAGTAGAACTTGGACCAATCCCATTAAAAGAATTACATTAGCAAAGTATATCAGTCATGGTGACCATATACAAGTAGTGGAGAGGGCAGCTGCTCTGGCTTTGTGTTTGAGAGATGAAAATAAGTGGAGAAAAAGGCCAGACAAAAAGTAATAAATGAATATAAGAAAGAAAGGGGACACTGTAACTCATCAGATTAGAGAATCACAGAAATGATAAAAACTATCTAGGAAGTTTTCTGGTTCTGATTTTCAAAGGGTTGTGAAAGTGAAACTATGTTCCTGTGCATATAATTTTGCTGTGCACAGTATCTTGTATCTACAAAGCATAACTTGCAGAGTGCAGCAAAGGCTCTGGCAGGCACAGTCTCTTAGAGGAAAACTGTTGTGGCAGACAAGATAATCCAGCTGCAGTGGAAACATTTTATAGCTTGCTGCAGACTTTTATTAACTTGAAGAGGGGAAGAAAAAAAGATAATCTAAATTTCATCTACAGACTGGCTGTCTTTTGTCATTAGAGAATTAATGCATTAGTGAATTGTGTTCTGAAATCTCATCTTTTGTTGTAAGTAGTACTGGATTTCTAACACATGATTTAGACCAAAGGTTGGAAAATATGAGTTCATTCTAAAACTCTGTTTTGCTGATACTCGGAGCACAGATAAAAGCTATTGCTGGTAGAGAACGGCAGCTTGGGATGTGTGAAGTAAGTTACTTTTTTTGCTGTAGTGCTATGTGCAATGCGGCAAAAGGCCACCTTTTTGCCAGTAGTAGATTTGCTGATACACTTTTATCAGTGTGTCTCTGCTGCTGACAAAGTGTTATCTTTTGTTCATCTTGATAGGCCATTAGCATTAAAACCTCAAGCAAGTGATAGCAGAAAGGAACTACAAAATAGGTAGAATTTAATCTGCAGATATTGCGCAAGGCTTGGTGTGTTATGTAGGGCTTTTGCTGATTTCAGTCACGAAAAATTTCTGCCAAAACATCACAGCTGTGCTTTAGAGTACTCTAGATTTTCTGAAACAATTCAACATGAAGTAGAGATGTCCTATGATACAGGGGTAGTAAGAGAAGAGAGAGGGAAAGCCAATACTAGCACAACAGAGGAGGAATTTTAGCTGATTTGTCTGCAAAAGACTCAGTACTTTTGATGCTTTCTCTATTCTGTTAAAGGATGTGAAAGGTATTGGTCCTGCCTGGAGAGGACCCAAGAACTAAGGGAAATAGCAGATATTTGCCACAATTAATCTCATTTATCTGGGGGTCTTGTAAAAAAGCAAAAATTTTGCAGTGTGCATAAATGCAGAAACTCTTCATAATTTAACCATATAAATACATATCAATGTAATATGTGTCTTAGTAGGGATCATTGAGTATGTTTAGGAGGAACAGGCACAAGCCTGATTAGTTAATGAGACCGTTAAACCTTGTAAAGTGTGTTAAAGAAAACATCCGTCCCTGCGTTCTCTTAGGAAGCATGCTTTCCTTCTTCAGGCGGTGTTGCAAGTTAAGAGGATAAAGTGTTCCAGAATCCGAGAAGTTAAAGTCCCTCCTCCCCCACTTCTCCATTTTTTATGGGATCTGATTTAAAGTAAACTGACATAGCAACCAATTATATTTGGCAAATGGAGATAGAAAAGCAAACATTCAGACTTCCTGGACAGGGAGTACAACTGGCAGCTTTCCTAAGTGTGAATAATAAAGTGCATGTTGTCGCGTTCAGATGGGTAAAAGCTTGTTTACTGTCAATAGATGAGATGTGTCCATTCTGAGCAGTTCTGGTTCGGTAACATGAGGTACATGAAGCTGTTTACATGAAAAAGACAGATGGAGAATGCCTCTTCAGTGATAGTTTACATTTCATTACATCCTTTTCTTGAATACTCTTTTTAAAAAAGCTTTGCTACGGTTTAGCTAGGTGTTGAGGAAATAAAATACAGGAAAAATTAGCCAGTCCAGATGCAGTTGCTAGGCTGTGTGTTCATAACATCACTGTGATTTGGATTTTCTTTTTTCTTGAGAACATTGAGAATTTGTTATTCTTCAAGAAGTGATTGCGGTGTATCAGAGCTGCTGATGGTGCTCTAGAAATGAGGTGCTGCAGAGGCCATTACAGTGGAAGGAAGGGGTCTTCCAACCCAAACAGAAGGGAGGGTGCCTCCTAGGACACTTTCCAGAGGAGCCGGGAGGGGAGAGTGAGCAATTGGGCTTGCTGGGGACTGCGGCACTGCGCTTTCGCTTTGCCATAAAATACAAACAACATGTGTTTGGCTTATACATGAATTTATGTTTAAGTGCCTACAGATTGCATTGATGTACTGAGGCTGACCAAAGCTGTGTGTAACCATGTGGTTTGTAAAATGGGTGACAGCGGAGCTGCAGGGAGAGGCGGGGGCCGGGGGCCCTGCCGGGGGAGACCAGCGGCCGCCCTTCCTCTGCCGCCCGAGTGGCTTCTGTGGCGGGGCTGGGGGTCTGCAGCCTCCCCTCGCTGCTTTCTGGTGTTTGTGCTCGGTTGTTTAGTTTTAATGAAAGGGCATTTGCTTATCGCTGCCTTTATAAATATATGCTGTAGTACAAAAGGAAGGAAGACATGGACACAAACAACGGGAGGAGAAGGGAGCAAGTCAGGAGAGGAAGAAACATCCAAACAAGGTTTATGAAAGCCTTTACAGCACGATGACACATACTTTGATTTGATACAGTTTATTCTGGGGGGGTTGCAAAGCCATTTCCAAAGCAAGTTAAAGCTGAAACTTGATGTATTTGCAGATGACTGGGGGGTAGATTCTGACTTGCTGCCTATGAGCCGAAATCCACGGCTCATGGGTGAGCTACATAGTTATTTCTTACACTGGGAAAAACAGACTCAAAATCTGCTCACTAGAGTAAATGCTGGACTGAATGCTGAATTTAAAAACAAAATCCTCACCCTCTTTTAAATTTATTTGTCCTCCTGGGCAGTGTGGTTTAGTAGTTTAGTTTGTTGGTTTTTCTGTCCTCTCCTGTCCCTTCTTTCCTCCCCATTCCTAAACCAGTGGGGTGTAAGGGAAGGGCTGTGTGTTGTGGGGCCTTAAGTGCACTTCGGCTGTGGCTGTGGCTCGAGCTAGCAGCAAACCTGCTGGTCTCCATTACACAGAGCACTTGCAACCTCTGCTGTGAGAAATCCTCAGACCTCCCTTGTTTGTAGCAGACCTCTGAGTACTGAGCAGCCTGCAGGAGGGTATTTTGTTGCCTGAGACACAAAGCGTTAAAGGCGCATTTCCTCCGCAGCCACATTCCGAGAAGCTCAGGCTCTGGCAGCTGGGCAGCTGCACACAGGGCATGGGGATGTGCCAGAGCAGCTCCTGTGGGAGGAAGCTGGCTCGTCCTTGCACTGTAACCCTCTGGATGCAGGCTGTGCCTCCAGCCTTCAGCCTGTCACTGGAGCAGTCACTGGGGAGTGGGATCTCTACCAAATCCTGAATATGGAAGAAAAATTGGAGTGTGCAGACCTGACCCATGGCATCAGGTTCTGGATAACATAGGATAATGTGGAGCAGGAGAGCTGCATCACTATAAGCTCATGAGGCAGGAGATGTACTAGCCTTTGATTTTTCCTAATTGCTCTGCCTATGATCCCGCAAAACATTTCCGTCTTGCTCCTTCTCTGGGAAAGCAGCCCTGCTGGTACTGGCAGCCACAGCAGGTCTGCAGCCCAGGCAGCAGCAGTGTGGCTGTTACCGCACTGAGATCACAGGTTCACATCCTGGAGATGAGCTCAAGGGAGGGGGCAGCTACAGTGCGCATTGTATAAACTTAAGTCTTGCCATCTGTTTTGAAGAGACTATTTTGTAATATTGCTAAGGTTACAGACTTGAGCACTGTAACTTTAAAAATGTCACAGTTATGGTTTCCTATGTGGCCTGATTATGATCTTTTAGGCATTAAATGGCATAATTATTACTTTCGTGCTTAGTTGAAAGTTGGATTTTTCCCTTGGAATCCCAGCCACAGGTGCAGAAGGGGTGTGAGGAGACTCCAAGTGCTTGATTTGGCAATCTAAATAATGAAAGGGTTTTAATTTAATGTCAGTAAACAGCTAACAAGAAGTAGTGAGACATGTTCTCACTACAGGTTGTAAGTGCTGCACATACTGTGGTAGCTATAGGAAAGCTTCGTGCATGTTGTAGTAGGAGTAAATCAAGTCAAGCTTTCAGGATAGCCTGTTATTTTTCTGCATGAAGAAAACTGGCTGTGTCTCAGGATATGTGGTATCCAGCTGATTGAAGAACATTCTCTTGAACTACACTTTTAGCAAATATGCTGCTCTATAAACTGGCATTAAAACTAAAGTCTACATTTCCTGGCCTTTTTCTGGGAAACAGCAAAGCTATAAAGTGTCTGAGTTGTGTAATAGGACCCATTTTGAGTGACAGCTGACAACAGAAGATAGACAATGTTGATCTTGGCAGTTTCCACCAGCTGCTTATAAAATGCTCAAGGAAACAGCGGTGTTATTTTCCCCATGTGCACAGCAATGCTTAGGTGCCAAAGTCTAGCAACATTTTCAGTGATTCTCTGATTAAGGTCTGTTACCCAATATATTAATTGCATGGAAAACCAGACCACCAGAAGAGGAAGACTGGGCAGAAATGGATTATTGTTTTCTTTGACAACATTTTCAATTTCCCTTCTCCTGACCCCACTTTTTCTCTTGCCTGTCCCTCAGGGGAAACAGCAGGAAGACAGCAGGTCCCTACGTCGCCAGCAGCCTCCGAGAACAGCAGCGCAGCGCACAGCATTGGCAGCACGCAGAGCACTCCCTGCTCCAGCAGCAGTGCCACCTAACCCGGGGACAGCTGAGGAGCGGCACAGGACTGTGTGTGGACATCGGACAGCAGCGTTTTACTGTTAAAAGGATTGGTTTGGTTGCTTCTGAAAAAAATGAGAGATTTTTCTACAGGAAAAAAAACCAAACTGATTTTCTTTTGGGGAAGCCACTGTGTGTGTGAGTGTGTATATGAGCACACAATGCATGAGTGAACACAGCCTGTTGGATCTTGTTAGCATGTTACGCTACATGTGACAAAGCTACTAATTTTACAGTACTGCAACCTGTTCTAGGGGTCTGTGGGCCCTCAATGTGAAATCTATGCCAGTTTGGAAAAATGCTGCTTTGTCTATATGATATTTTCTTTTCCCTGAACCTTCTCATTGACACAAGGTATTCATTAAGGGAATTCAATCATAGAATCACAGAATGGTTTGGGTTGGAGGGGACCTTAAAAATCATCAAGTTCCAACCCTCTGCCATGGGCAGGGACACCTTCCACTAGACCAGGTTGCTCAAGCCCCATCCAATGTGCCTTTGAACACTTCTAGGGATGGGATAGCCACAACTTCTCTGGGCAACCTGTTCAGTGCCTCATCATCCTCATAGAAAAGAGTTTTTTCCTAATGTCTAATCTAAACCTGCCCTATTTCAGTTCAAAGCCGTTACTCCTTGTCCTATCACTACATAAAATAAGCAGAAAAAAGATGATCTCAGGTCAAAGGATTTCTCTTTGTCTGAGCAAGAAAGCATCTATGTCCTATCTCCTTGGTAAATAACATTTTATTATTCATCTATGTTTAGTCACTTTTGAGTAATCTTTGTTTTGTTCAGCTTACAGCTACAGCATCTCATTTGCTTTCCTGTTGTGTTTGCAGCGTCAGGTTTGTTCCAGGTATTTTTGTTGTAATACTCATTGATTTGCTAATTGGAAAAGAGCACACTCTAACATTCCCTCTCTTGTTTTATGGGCCAAAGCTCTTTTATAAGAGATTTTTTGATCTGGTATACCAAATGCAGGCACACACAAACATTAAGACAAAGAATGGTCTTGTGTGCTAACATAGATGGGTGTGTACCTTTAATGGCAATGTCTTTATGCACATAGAAATATATCAAAGTAGACAGAGCCTAACTTACCACTTTACCAATTGGAAATTACCACAGCGTTCCTTCCATACATAAGCATATAATCCATAAATATATCTATATATATATAAAATTAAAAACTCTCTTCAGTCTGTAATAGATAGAGGAGATAAAGAAGTTGATTTGGTTCTAATCTTTTAGCTAGCCTAAATTCTCTTTGAAATAAGAGGTGAGTTTGAGGGCACAAGGAATGTACAGTAGTGCCTGTTGTTTGCTGTTCTCTGAAAAAAGTTATGCAGTTGCTTGTGTCAAACTGTTGTATGAGCATTATGATTGGATAGTCCCAAAGTAGTATCAGAATATGGAAATGGCAGAAAGGTACTAATTGTCACTCTATTTTTTAGTGTCATTGCCTTATCTTGACCTTCAAATTGATGCAAAATGAAAAGCAAAAAGAGACACTTCTAACGTGTAATTGTTTGACTGTTAGTTGCCACTTTGTAATGTGTTCTACTGATCCTTCTTTGAGGAAGAAAGAGCATTGTTTTCCTCTAAAAATAAGATGAATAACTTTCATTAGTTGTAGTGAAGGTTACCTGTGTTCTGCAAGAGAGGGACTTCATTACACTCGAATGATAGTCTGCTCTGAAGTCTGAGCTGCAGATTTCTTGCTGATTCTACACTTGTGCCTTGCTGATGCCAGGATGGTCCAAGTGCAACATATGCAATAGATTTAAGTGCCCAGGATCAGGCAGAGTGTCACTCACTTTAAATCAAATCTGTTACTAATCCTGCAGACACCTGTGCAAATGAGTAACTGCACACCTTGTCCTTGCGATTGGAAGCACGTGCTTGGCTCTGTACACCAGGGCTGGTCTCAGTGTCTGTGCAGGCAGTGGGTGCTTAGAGTTACACATGTGAAAATGTTTTATGTCACCAGGCCAATGGTGGTCCTGGTGACATGGACAGGGTGTCATGTAAGTGTAGTTATCCCTGTGCATAAGGGTGTGCAGGATTGGCTCTGCTCCGAGGCGTGGGGAGGATGAATGTGCTACCTGTGTGGTTGAAAAGAAAGCGCTTTGCCTAACCTTCAGCAGAATGTATTGTTAAAGCATATTCTATGTGTAAAGTCTTTAAAGATGTCTTCAAAGAAGACTAGAGTCTTTAAGTTCAATCATAGCTATATTTTACTACATTAAATTTCTGTATAAAGATATATTTAAATGTTTTAGATAAATGTAAGTTACTCTATATGAAATGTTTAATTTCAATTACTGTGAAATTTACATATTTTGTAAATTCCTTTCCCCATTTTAACCCTTTCCTTCCTCAGATATTTTATTAAGTAGTTTCTCATAGGAAGTATTAGATTTGGTTGTTGGGGGGACAGGTTGAAAAATTCTGTGTAAAATAGATAATTGTATATTTTTGAGAGAAACATGCTGCATTATCAATCTTTTTATCAAAAATTTACTCTAATTTTAAAATAATTTACAGATTTATATTTACCATTGGATAAACCAAAAATATATAAAGGTCAAAGATTTGATTTGTTGACTTGTGTGTGAAATACAGTTTAAATTAACTGAACTTGGTGTACTCAGCTATTTAATTCAGAAATTTTAATACACTTGAGTTAATTGTCTGTTGGAGTTTACCAAAATGGCACATGATTACTTAGCAGATGGAACAGCCATTTCTGCTTCAATAAGGAGAGAGAGAACCAAACCCAAGCATTCCCAGTGAATAGCTTTATTACAGAAATGTGTAGTACTTTGCAGCAGCTGTCAAGCTGCCCTCAGCTCAGAGCCTGATACACCTCTAGGCTCTGGTTTTGTAGCAGCCATTTGTCTCTGCTGCCAGTTTCTGTGTGTGGTGTGGCAGCTCCCGCATGCCTAACCACTGAGCCACTGAGCCCACCTCTGTCCCACGTGGTCTCGCCATGCTGGACTCACATGGCAGAGCCCTGCGGGGTCTGCAAGGCCAGTGAGACTCTCCTGTCCCAGCAGAGGGTGTTAGGGCAGGGGTTTGGATGGATGGAGTCAGTGGTTAATTTCAGCATGATGGAACCAACTGCGAAGGAACTTCTTATGTAAGAATGGGAGGATTGGGCTTAAAATGGACACCTTCTGCTTGTAAAAGCTGTTAGTAGCATACTTAAACTCCAAAGTGGACTGCTTGTTCTGTCATGTGTTGTCTAATCACTAACTCTAACCTTTTACAGCATTTGGTTTTGGACATTACTACATTTGTGTTTCAAGAGATCAGATCTTTCTGTGTTAAGACTGTTTTTGTAGCATTTTCCACATGGAAATGGATTTTACAAAATGTCTGTAGATGCTGATGATTGTAACCTTCCCCCTGCTCTTTCCTAACCATTTCTCTCCTGTATGTTCTTTCTGTTATGTATATCTACCTCATGCTTCACAAGAAGACTGTACTGTTGGTTGTGCTGGCAGCCCTTTGTGTGAGGTGACTGTTGTGCCCTGTTGTTGTTTGTCGTTCATTGGGATGTTCATAGCATTATCAGACCTTCGCCGCCGTGTTCCTACCAGTTCCAAACACAATATTCTCACCTTTGAATAAATAAGTATATTTCTTTTAGATGCAAATGCCAGATTTTTTTTTTAAATCAAAGAAAGGGAGAAATTTACTTGCTAATACCTGTGGCCAGTCTGAACACCCCATTTGTATTTCATATTACATTCAGTATTTCAGAGCCTTGTGGAAATGCATAGTAGTACAGTTTTGATAACAACAGTGTCATGTCATCTTAGTCTCTTGTGCATAATAAAGTATATATCAATTTATTAATAATTGATGTCATTATTCATTTAAGTTGTACAGAGCCAACAACAATAGATCAAGTTTTGTCTCACTGGCCTGTCCTCATGTCCCATAAATTTCAGTGGGAATCAACTGCAGGATTTGATATTCTATCCACTTCTGTTTTCTCCTTTCTGAGTTCTTTTATCCGTTGGCTTCGGTTGACTACTCAGTATCGTGGCTTCTTGCCGAAACCAGTAGATACATTTAGTTAAATGCTACTGTTCTTTGCTCTAAGTTGAAGTCCAGAGCTCTGATCCTGTGGGCATTTAGTTGTTGCATGTCAAGACACAGCCTCAGTCGAATTCTGCACAAAGCCCAAGGCTCTGCAGCAGCAGAGTGCCGGTGGGTTGTACCTGTGACTGCAGGTACACTGGAGACACGTGAGCAAGACGGTGTTTTCATCACTGAAGGGTCTTCCTGTGCAGGAGCAGATAGTTTGGCTGAGTATCAGCAGGACAAGAATTCGGGTGTTTACTACCCTGCTTACTAATTTGTTTCCTGTATTTCTTGTGCAGAATATTCTTTATGGGCACTTGAGGGGAGCAGACTCAGTGGTTTTTCCCTGGGTTATTCAGAGGTTGTAGTTACTGACTCACAAAAGAGAGTTCCTTGGTAAGGGAATCTAAAATGTTTAATGATCACTTTTAAAAACCAAGATTCCTTCAGTACAGAAAAGGCTATTAATTAGAAGCAGTCCTAAGCTGACACGCTGCCTATGACACAATTCACAGAGGTGCAATAGATTTATTGCTTCATAACAACCATATTTCAGTTTCTGCATCAAGACAATTTTGTTTTCCTGTGGAAATGAGCTCCATAGAGTGAACTCTCAGCTGAAAGTTGCTGGAGCTGCTGTTCCCTTCTGCCTGTAAGAATTGTATTTTGATTGAAACATGGTGTGAAAGCACGATCAGTGTCTCATATGTAAAATTAATTTTAAAATGCAGTTATTAGCCAATGAATTCTGATACATTTGCATGAGTGTTTTTAGACATTAAGAGGTAACAGTCTTGCCATATTGCAGAGTAGGTATCCATGTTGTGCATATTTGTTGTCTTAAGCATTGTGAGTGAAGCAAGTATTTTGGACAGTCAAAAAATACCAGGTGCCAGTTTCAGGAAAAACACAGTCCAGAGCTCTTCAAATTTAAACAGAATTAAATTTATCACAGCGTTCCTTCCAAGACAGTATGAAAGGAAAAGGAGACAATATTTTGATAAATTTTCACAGCTGTCACTTTGTAATTGTAAAGCAGATATTTATGACGCTGGAAGTCTGATTGCAGCGTGTGTTTTTGTACAGTGTTTCCAAATCTCAGGCCCTGGACCTAGCCTTGCCAGCCTGTGTGCATTTACACTTTGCTTAAGAAAGATCAAATTACATCCTTTCACCTACCCAAAGAAGGTTACAGCTCAAATTACATATTTCTCTGTCATTTGCTAGAAGCCCTCGGGGTGCCAGTGCAGCCTGCCCAGAAGGTGATGTGCACCGCTGTGGCTGCCAGCCGCCTCTGCAGCCAGTCTTGCCTGCCCACCCTGCTGTGCTGAGCTGCAGGTTTACTGTGTTTAGGAAAATCTAAAAAGGAGTTGGTTTATGGATAGATGAGGAGGATAAGCAGCACAAAAGCATTACTCTTGCACTCTTGTTTAAATAACAGGTTTTTTTCCATCCAATTTTGGCACATATATTTTGAGGAATTGGTAAAAAAATATTTGGGTGGAGGCTCTTTTCCTCTGTTACTGCTGCTCGTAAACTGCCGGCTCTAGTAAAGAACATACTGTAGTGACAAAAAATCAAATCAGTATTTTAAAAAACAAAATATTGAATGTTAAGGAGAGAAAGCTGATGGCATTTAACAATGCATTAAGTGGCTCACCAAGCACTGTTTTGTCAGTAAATTTTTTATGGTGTGTCTGTCTGCAAAATCACAGTGCAATCCATGCACGTGGCTATGGTTTTCCCAGTTCTCTAAGCATTTAAAGTCCAGATTTGCTTTGTAAATAGAGTGAAAGGATTAAAAAATTCTTAGTCTGTCCTTCATACAAGCAGACATGTCCCACGGTGCCATAAGAGCTTGGGATGTAGTCTTTGCACTATGCAATATTTTTACTAGTCCATGATCCTCAAGGTGATTAGTAACATTGTCTGTTAAGACTGAAAAATAAAATAAACAGGAAGATTTAAGGGGAGCACACAGAGAGCATTTGCAGCAGGAATATTTAGGTTTTCACAAAATTTTTTGAGTGCCAAAACATGTGACAAAATTTAAATCGCTGAAATAAAATAACATGAAGGAAGCAGTTAAGAAGTGTCTGGAAATGGGAAGACATGCTCAGCCTGAAAGGAGCTGGATCTGGCAGACTTCCAGGGCTGCCATGCCCCCAGAGTGCCAAGGGCATGAGGCCTGGGATAGTGCCTGTCACTGGGAACTCTGGCTTACAGTGCTGGGCATCCGCCAACCTGGCAGGATTATTATAAACAGGACTTGGGCTGTTAACTCTGGGGTATGGCTGTCCCTGTGATACGCCCTTTGTTAACAGGCTGTTTCAGACAAAGCAGGTGTGTGTGTAAGCTACATGGCTCTCTCTGGCTTTTGCATTGGGAAGAAGGGCTCTGAAATACGAAAGGCTCCGGCTGGAAGTCACAATCTGCACTTGGGATGGCCAGAGAGAGAGAATGTTCGTCTTGCAAGCAGAAGAGGTACAGCACCAGTCCTGCCTCTGGGGAGTTTCTCTGCTGTTAAAACCTGAGTCCAGGAGTTCAAAATAAAACCCCCCATCACAAACAAGAACCAGCTCCTGTCTTTCCCTGTCCAGCTCCTGCAGGAGCAGCGGGACGGAGCAGTTACCCCACCGCGGGTCTGGGCGAGACCTGCGGCCCCTCAGGCGGACTCGAACTGGCAGTGTGGGGCTTGGCACCGTCCCACGAGGGTTTTGCGGTGGATCTCATTGAGGGGAGGCAGCTGTCGCTATGAGGGGACAACTGAGGGCTGCACAACAGTGACGGGCAAGGGCTCCTCGGGGTCAGGAGCCAGCGGCCGTGTGGGTGCGGATTTAAGGGAGGGCAGCCATGACCGCCCGTGTGCGACCAGGGGGAGCTGTGAGGGGAACGGCGGAGATGTTGAGATCCTTTTTGGGCAAAGTTAAATATCACTGTAGGTGAAAGATGCACGTGGGCTTCGGTGGGGGGAAGGTGGCTCACGTTTTTAGTCTGATTGTTAAACTGCCCTCTCACTGGCCCCCCATGTGGGGAGCGATGAGGGCTCTGCAGCCTCCGGGAGCTCTGTGAAGGATCTCGGCTGCAGGAGGCATCTACGCAGTCTGGGGCTCCGGTAACAAACAGTCCTGCCCTCACTCTGAGTGGAAAGAAACCCAAAGGTGGGGTTTGGATCCCAGTCCTCTGAAAAATGTTTCCAACCCCCTCTTAGAGCCACAGAATGTGCTTGACAGGCAGCTCTGATGAACAGGGCAGCACGGAACAAGCAGACTCGCACAAGTGTGCGGTGATGAAGGGTGATGAAGGTGGGGAAGATGGTCAGGTGAGAGAGGCAAGAGCAGGTACAGGATGACAAACGCCTGCATGAAGAAGGTGAGGCTGTTACTTTGATTTACATATACTAAGCTGGTGGTGCCCTCAGTTTGATGATGTGGGGAGGTGATGTTGATAATTAAGAATGGAAAAAGGAACCATGATGAGGTGATTGTCAAGTTGGTTGACAGAGAAAGCTGGACGAATGCTGTGATTATGAGTGTTGTAGCATGACTGTGCTGACTTTCTCTGGAGAGGGCTGAGGGATGATCACACTGGAAAGCACGTATCCCGCTGACATGCTTTGTACCATTACAAAGACAGAGTAAATACACCCATGTTTTTACTGGCAGTGCTTAGTTAATTTTTCTGTGACTTCCCCCAAATGTGTGTCCCTGAAGTGAGTCATATTTTACTACATCCTAGACAACAAGGGTCTGTCATAAACCAAGGGGCCTTGCCTGGGCCAGCTGCTGTCTCTGTGGGCCGTGGAAAGCACAGGATGATCTGTTCTGTGGATAGAGTGATTTCTTTGGCTTGGGTTGTGCCCATCACCTGAATCATGGGATCACCTACCAAAGAGGCCACAGTTGTATCAGGAACTTCTCAAATCTAGCTCTGGCAAGGCATTGTGAATGGTTAATTTTGTTTCCTGGTTTAATGGTAGAAGTAGGGTTATGCCAAGCTGATTCCAGATGAGTTCTCTATTGCTAGTTCTTGTGAATTTTCATTTATAATATTGCTCTTTCATTACAAGATAAAAATTTATAAGATGTTGAAACTCAGACCTCATACTTTTAGAGTCCATACCTTTTAGTCAATATCTAAACAACTGTGAACCAACTATGAGCCAAGACCAAATTTGCTCTTCTCTCATCTAGACGATGTAAGAAATCTTAATTGCAGTGTTTATTTGATTAATGACAAATAGTATGGTTACATAGACCAGAGCTACATTTTATAAATTTCTTGGGCTTTTATTGAGCAAAGGCAAAACCGTTATATCAAAAACCTAGGTATTCACACAGTTATGTTTTCAATATAAATGCACATGTATATACAAACACACATTACTCCATCTAGGTACTGGGAGAACCCAAGAAGGGAAATTTGCAATGTGTATTGGAGGCGAATGCACGTGGCCATGAATAGTGCAGAAAGCACGTAGAGTATGTGAGCCACTGCTCCTGTGAACAAGCAATTTACATCTGGAAGATTTGACTCAGTTCTGCTGTCTTTCAAAATCTTGCAGGCCTGGATTTTGTTGGATTAGTCCAGGCAGTTAGGGGAGCCATCAGCCTGTGCTTCCTGTATGGGGACTGGAGGAGGCAAGCCCTGTCTCAGCACACCTTGCCTGTCTGCTGAGCGGGCACGGGGAGATCCGGGAGAAATCCTGTTCCTAACGGAGCACCTGCAGTGGGGCTGGGGTGAATCTGCAAGTGCATCTTCTCTAGAGGGCATTGCTCATGCTGGGAACCAGTTCTCACAAAAATCCTGTACTTCAATCTGAATGAACTCATAATTCTCAGAGCTTATAAGTGCTGATGGTGCCAGTGTAGAAATACGATGATACAGGTTTATTTTGACACAATCAACGAAGGGAACAGTTACATGGAAGGAGACTGGAGGGCATCAGGGTTACTGCCATAGAAGCATGCAGCTTCTGTCTCTAGGAGGGATAACTCAAGTGTTGCCTCCTGCTTACAAACCTTTAAGATTTTTCACAGCATGGAAAGAAACCAATGTGTGTAAAACTGGAGGCATTTGCCAGGATCCCGGCTCAGTGCCACACTTGAAGAAAAAAGATAGTTTGCATTATTCAGAATCCATATTTCATTTTTAAAGCAAAGTAAGGGCCAAATTCTCAGCTGGTATAAACCTGCTCCTTCAGCTTCAGTCAAATTTTGTCTATTTACACCAACAAAGCATCTCTCAAGTGTGTAAACTGTTCTTTAGTACCTAATAACAGAAATATAATCTGGCGAACAGACAGTTTTGACAGCTGCCAGTGTACTTCAGATCCAAAGATGATTCCTTGAACTCCAGCTCTTCCCTCCTTCTTTAGACTTTTATTAAAAACAGGATCTATTCCCTAGTCCCTCATGTCATATACAATTCTTGCAATGTTAGTTCAGCACACTACCCATTTTCTCCAAACATCTGAATTTTGCTCCACAGCTGTAAAGTCCTTTTCCTCAACTCTAATCAGCATTAAAAGCATTTATTCCCAGCTGAAGTTCTGACAACTGCGGTGCTGGTCCTCCTGTTTGCATTTAAGTCAAGAAGGCTCACATTTCAGATCAGCCAGTGCAAAATGCCATGCTCATTTTTTAAAAAGGCATGTCTTTTGAGCAGGGTATGCAAGGCATTAGAGCTATTCTGGCTTCAATGACTTGATTTACCATAAGAACCCCAGGAAAAGGTTGAAGCAGGTGTTCTGGGCACCTGATCACAGCACACAGAGGATGGCACTTGAGGTCTCCTCACTCACAGTGTAGCTGTGGGCTTGCCCAGACAAGTGCCCCATGATGTATTTGACATTGACTTTCTGGGGCAGTGGCACTCCCATAAAGGGAGAGAAATGCTGCCGATGTGTGGAGCACTGGGCTGCGTTTCCCAGGTCACTTTGGCACTTGTGAAGATAAATGGCTTCCAGGCTGTGATGGGCTCGCTCCTGACAAGGGTGACAGTCAGCAAGGGGCCACTGCTGCTCTTGTGTCCCTTTGCTCAGCAACGCTTGGTTAGGTCTCCAAGGAAAACACCAGCATTAGTCATACATGAATCAGCTGTAAGGATCCCACCCCTTATACACCCTATCCACATTGCCTGTTCCCAGATGCTTTTAGCTGGCAACTGCTTTAAAATGTGTCCATGCTGTGGCCAGGACTGGGCTAGTTGGCACTGCATGTGATGAAGCCCACTCATCAAGAGGCTTGAAAACTGTTTAGTTGATCCAAGTTGTCAGGAAGATTTCTTTCTCTTTTTCCTTTGAGCTCATTGCCATTCCTGCATTGAATGCTGTCTGTTCACACTTCCAAGTGTGCTTTTTGGACAAAGCAAGCACATCTCTATCTTGACAATTTTGCCTTTGTCTTCTGGAAGTGAGTTTGTAGGTTAGGTGACCTCACTGGAGACAAAGAAGTAGCATGTGGCATTTGAATTCCTCAGTATTAAAGAAATATTTCCAGATAACAGTGCAAAAAACACATAGGCTGCAACTTGCATTCAAGTCTCATCAAATGCCTTGGAATAGCAACCAAAATAGTAAAATCACACAGTGCTCTTAGACAAGTAGTAGGTAGGGGGGAAAAATAACTGTATGGGATAAGTATGTTCATTGTATTGAACCCTTTGGGAAAGATTTAGAGTTTGTAGAAAGAAATGATCATTCAGTTCTGCAAATGCAGACACACGAAGCTGTTGCACAGTGCTAAAGTACTTTTAAGGAATTAGAGTTGTTCTTTTATCAGTCATCAAATTTAAGGAAACCATTCTTCATGTGTCATGGGCTGTGCTTTCAACATACCCTGTGATTCGTGGCCAAGGACTAAGAAACTTAAGGGATGTTCTCTGAACTTCTCACATTCCCTAGGACTGACTGCCATTAAAATGCACACTACATGACCCCTGACTAAAGGCTTCTAATGTGTGATTCAAACTGAGACTTGACCAAGTCTTCGATGGGAAAGCTTGCATTTTCCCTGCAACTTTTCTTTATTTTCCTGAAGATTTTTAGTGCTAAAATTAAGCCTATTTTAAGCTGATTTACTGAATTACATCACACAACTCTATGCCTCTGGCTGTGACTTCAAATATGCAGTCAGTTGAGGAAATTTCAAACCTTTGTTTTATTCTTCTAAAATACTTGATAACTTCATGTGGATGTCACTGGGATAGTGCAAAACACTCTCACGGAAGGATTACCCATTTCTTTTTTCTTGAGGAAATGTGGTTGATCAAAGCTATCATATAAATCTTGCAAAACTGTCAGGTGTTACTCCCCATAACACAGTAATAAGAACTGCTCACTGGTGATGCTAATTAAGAAAAACATTTCTCCCTGGCAGTGGTTTTCCTTTGATGCTCCTATCAGGCCAGTGCAAACAGGCAAATGCCAGAGAGCTGAAACCTTATTGCTGCTAGTATGTCACTGGTATCTAGCATTGCAGGGCTGTTTTCCAATAAAGGCATAGGGAGTTTTCTGTATAAACTGTTGAAGCCCTAATGGGAATTTCCCCTTAAAACTCTCCTGCAGATCCAATGAAAAATTGGCTCTTTACTCTTGATCTCTGTGTATGTATCTTCCTCCTCTCACACTTTGAGTTCATTTTACAAAAGAAACAGCTTGTGTTTATTTCCTTTCTTTTTAAATCCTGATAGTGACAAATAGGTCTTAGCAAGCTATTTCTTGTTTTTATTTCTGCATACTCCAGGTATCGCACTACAGTGGAATTAACTTTGTAGTAAGACATACACACATTGTAAATTAGACATAGAAAAATATCTATTTAGGGCATCTGAGACATCTTGTCCTGGTTTGGACAAATTTGGAGGAAAATATATCCTCTGAGAGAAAAACAGGTTACAACCACCCTTCCCTCCACCAGGTTTGGGAAAAACATCTGGAGGTCTGATGCACATTTTATAGCAGAGAATTAGTGCTGGTTTCTGTGACACAACCCCTGATTATCACCTGGGTGAGTCAGGTACTGGTACCCAGACACAGGAAACTAGAGCAGATCTTGATAAGTCTAAATCCAGGGGATTGGGGATGTATGAATATACTGCTTGAGATTTATACAATCTACTTTAAACCCTTTGGGGGCAGCTCTTATCTGCTCTGTTTTATTTAGACATTGGCTCTGAAGAATGACATTCCCTGGCCAAGATGCCATTCAAGAAAGGTAACCTTGTACTTTCTATGGAGTGATGTAAACCACTCTGAGGGCACAGCACAGTGGAGAACCCAGCCCTGCCAGCAACCATGTCAGGACATTTGAATTTTTTCTGCCTCACTTTTTTTTGATGTGAGGCTTTCCTATTCACTTTAGCAATTTAAAGATGATGCATGTCTGAGAACTGACATTCTGGGGAGTGGTCTCTCTTCTACTTTCACTGCTTCAGCAGTCTGAAGTAAAATGTGAAAAGTTAAAACTTGCTCTGAGTGTTTTCTAACTTTTCTTGCTGAAAGGTACATTTTGCAAGGGGGGAAAAAAAAGGTAGTACTTTACTATATTTTTAGAGCACTACATCAAGAAAATTTCCCTACAATTTTTAAATACATATTGCTTGGTCCTCCTGGTAGTTTTTTTTCCCCCATGATATCTGCAAAGGCAACTTTTTTCAAATACTGTTCACTTGTAAATATATAAGCTACATTAAAGGACAGTACATAGGATAGAAGAGGCTGTTCTTTCTCTTTTCTGCACCCAGTTCTCGTCTGGTGGGTTTACGAAGCAGTGCCTTTGTCACAGCACACAGAATTTGTGGAGTGAATCAGCACAAGTGTTAAATGTCAGGCTGTAAACTAAACACTCCCAGGAATGGGAGACATCATGAAGGGATTCATGTGGTGAAGAAACATCGTTTTCCTGGGTAAACTTGAAGCAACCCTGTTTGCTTGACTCCCTATTTTAAAACTAATTGCATGTTCTGGGATCACTTTGGCTCTGAGTGATGAATGCCGTGCCCTGTAACATTTAATAGGCTTTTCACTCTTACATAGAAGAATGCTCTGTAGAATGATGGACATAGAAAATATCCCAGCTTAATAAAGTTGATTTGTAGGTCAAGAGAATTAGTCTAATAATCATCATTGATGATTAAAAGATGTTGAAATGCACTGGATCCCACACTTCAGCTGTGGCTAGTTTATTTTAAAGTTCCTTGTGCTGAAAGGAGGAAAGTTGTGTCACAGCTGTGTGAACCCTACCATCCAGTGAGACATTTGGTACAAAGTATTTTCCTCTTCAGAGACCTGTGGGACCTCTGGTGTGGCTGAGGCTCAGGACTGCTCTTCCCAGCTCCCATTCTGAGGCCGATCCCCGTGTTGGGAGCTGCGATACCTCAGTGTGATCCTAACGTCTGTCTACTCTGTAATTTGAATAAAGAGTTTTCCTTATTTGTACCACTGTTTTCCTTGCCTAGTCTTTTTCTGCAAGAAGTCTGAACTTTGGTTGCAAAATCTGCCTTTCCTTTTGTAGGGCTCTGCACTGCAGTGCTTTTGTCTTGCTAGGAATGAGGGGTATCCTGACTCTTCAGGATCTATTGGACTCCTGCCCATCATCTCCTGTTGCTGGACCACCTGAAGCAGCTATTGCTCCTGCTCTGGGACATCTTCCTCCACCTCTAGCCAGACGTGTCCAACCTACAAGAGGGACTCCTTCTGTACACTGTCTTCTCCATTTTTAATTCTTCTGACTGCGCACTCCATTCAGACTGGAGTCCAGCACATTCAATAAACAAAAATACTTAATAGTGAAAAAGCCACGGGCAATAGTTTTACTGGTGGCGGGGTGTGGTTTATCCATGATGACTTCTCTGAAATTAGGATGAGAAATTGGAGGAAGTGGCAAGGAGAAGCTCAAACTGTTTTGGAGATTTCTTGGAAAAACAAGAAAGGGTTTTGAGGCATTTATTTTGTGTGATGTGATTAGTGTATGCTGGGTGTATTATGGAGGTGACTCACTCGTTGCTTGGGCTCAGGGGGGTGAGACAGAAACAAGAGAAGTTGGCCATATCCTTTGAGTTTTCTTTACTAAACTCTCTGTGGGATTCTTGTTTTAATTTTTCATAGAAAACCATCATCCTATTATCAGTCTAATTATGATGTTACTCAGAGAGGAAGACATTTTCCCATCTGAGCAGCCACCATGGAATAAGGACTACAAGGGAGATAAGTAAATAACACAGGCAAGAAAGGTGGAAGGCAAAAGGAACAGTAATTAAAATCAGAACTTCTAATATATTGCAATTCGTGGTTGTTTGGGGTTGTATAAATACTTTCCTACAGTGCAATCATTTAGATATTATCCTTACAGAAATTCATGTAGTCAGATAAATCAACAGGCACAAGAGTATTGTTCAGGGCTTTTTTTTTACTCCTGTAACTCTCCCATACTAAGTATGCACTAACATTCATGGTTCTACTTGGGTATTTGTTTACACAGAGTGTTATGTTCATAAATCTTAATTTAATTTTTGACCATGGCAGCGATCAACTTCTTGCACACTAAAATCCATCAGGCACAGCACACTATACATGGAGATAGGACTTTCTCCAGAGGGGAGACCACTTCGTTTAAATAGTGACTTTGGTGGAATAGGATTACATAAAACCATTCTAATGGTTCTCCTTCCTCAGCAGAGCAGTTCATTGTTTGACTTGAAATTCTGGTGCCATAAGTAGTGTTTTGTTTTCAAAATATCTAAATGGGCCTTCTTGTATGTGCCTTCTGTTGTTATTTCCCCAGCCCAGTGGAGGGTTTGTTAAGTGAACACCAGTGGCTCAAGTGCCTCCACCTGCCCCGGGCTCCAGCTGTGTGGGTTGTGTGTCCCAGGTGGGGCTGTTGCCCAAGGACTCTTTCCTCGTACAGGATGCAGAGGGAAGGAGTCGACCACCTTCCGTGTTGGAGCTTGGCAGGCAAAGGTAAGGCAGCCTAAAAAAATGAATACGCTTGATTTTTACTTTTGAAATAAGGCCTATGAATCTAAAATTTGAGAGTTACAGTGAGTAGGAACCCTGTGCTGAATTTGTCTCTGAGAGTAAAGCTGTAGCAAATAGTGGGAGAGTGGGGGGATGGGGGTGTGAAGAGTCCTTGAACTGTCTTTATTTGACTTTCGTCAGAAATAATTTATTAAGGGTAATTTGAAAGGCTGTGTGGATGGATCTTGCAGATGCTGAAATTGAGGGATTGCTTTAGCTAACATATGGAAAATATTTACAGACCTTACCCAATGGTGATATATAAGAGTAAACAGAATGTCAGATAAGCCGTGCATTCCTTTATTTTCACTTAAGACTCAGGAAAAATATATGCCTCTTTGCTAGCAGGGAGGGAGGAGGGCATGTTGGAGGGCAAACTGATCTGGAGAAAAATGTGCATGTTAAGCAAACTGAAATATCAGCTTTAAAATCCTTAAATAATTCACATGTCATGGTATCTCCTCTGAAGTCTGTGCAAAGGCTGATTTTTGTGGAGTAGGAGCTTACCACAGTAAGGTTGTGGCTCAATTTTCTGCCCACCTCCATTTAACTTGCAATTAAAAGTTAAAATATCACAATTACTTTGATCCTGCTCATGGTGGGCGTGGGAGTCGGGGGGTGTGTCTGTGTCGGCTGGGGAGGGGGACAAGCTCCTGGGGCAAGTTAAGACTATTCTTCCTTTCCTTGGCCACCAAAGTAGTACCCGAGGATTTCTCATGGAAGCACAGTCTGGGAGACTGAGAGCAGAGGGTCTCGTTGCGTGGCAGCTCCGCCGGAGGGAGCAGCCCGCGGTGCGCGGCACTGAGCGGAGCCTCGGCTCCTGCCAAGGCTCGGACACTGAGCTTGCCTTCCCAGAGCTGAGCTCAGCCGCTTGGTCTTAGGCGTGCTTCCATTTTCCTGTGGTTTTATACTTACTCGGCGTTTGTATTGCACAAATCTGTACTTGCCTGCTCCCTAGGCTCCTCGGGATTCCCTGGGAGGATCACAGAGGAACAGGGCTGTGCCCCAGTGCCTGAGCAGTGCCCGGGGCCGAGCAGCCCGGAGTCATTGCTCCGGCAGGAAAGGCAGGAGCGGGCTGACAGCTCCAGTGGGACACAGCACAGCTGGTTCTGACCGTGCTCTGCCAGCCAGCAGCCAAAGCAACTCTAGCAGATGTGGCCTTGAGTTGCCAGAGTTTTGCTGTAGATTAATCCTTCTCAGTGGTGAATGGACTGGTGATGCTCTTTCTTTCTTTCTTCCTTGGCACAAAAGCTGGCTGGTTCTCTGACAGAGGCAATGTGGCTTAAATATAGGAAATTCAATACATTGCTAGCTAGGTGAGGAAAAAATGCATCTTTGACCAAGTATGTTACTATAGCTGAGATCTTAAGAAATGGTTAGCTTGTGCAAAATACTGGTGGTTTGAAACAATGACATTTTAAAATGTTGCTGAACTAAGAACTTTCTTTGACTTTTGCTGTTGTTTCTTTTGGATACGTTTAGTTGTTTATCTAAGCAACTCTGGTCATTGAATGAGGTTTCAAGAGAAAAGGTAAGCAGAGGAAAGAAATTAATACAGGCAAATACAAATAACTTCTGCTATAGCAACCAAATTTCTTTCATTTTGCGACTCTGAGACTATTTTAAAATTTATTGATTCAGTAAACTTTTTTATATTTCTAAAAAGAGCTGGATTGAGAATACTTACCCATACTGAAATGCTTAGGGAGTACTTAAGATTTGTTAGTTTTGGCATAGGGCTGCAAAGGCAGTCTAATGTCATCATATTTGAAAAAAGGAGGACAGTGGCAAAGGGTGATTTAAGTGCAGAATAAACTTGGTTAATTTACAACACAATCTTGGTTTTAATAAACCAAGGGGAATTGGTACACAGTGCTGGCAGAAAGCCTGAGGCAAAATCAGATTTAGCTGTGGATATCAATTAGGAAGCGCAGCCAATATTTGCCATTGCTACGTTTATTTTTTTGTTGCTTAACCTTTTTAAGATTACTAAATCTGTATGTTGGGTTTGTTGGTGTTTTGTTTTGTTTTGTTTTAGTTTTGCTTGGTTTGTTTTTTTTTTTAAAGGCCAGTCTGTAGCTGTGTCTGAGGTACTTTTTATATGACTGTGGTGTCCTGGTCTGCTCTGAGTTCCACTGACAAGCGCACACCAGGTCGCTGCTTGGTGCTCACTCACGTCACTGCTGGGTCCAATAAGAACCAGCTGTGAATGCATCTGAGCTGTCTCTGATACAGTTCCAAGTCTGGAAAAACTAATTCCTCCCTTTCTTTGCAGACAGTGTTGTGCAATGGCCTGAGCTCACTAAATTCTTCTGTTGTTCAATAGCAAGTAACCTAGGTACCACATCTGCTTTAACGGCAACTGGCTTGTCGAGGCAATAGATGTTTGGGAGTTTTTTGCACCCTATGCTCTGTTTATACCAACTCACATTTTTATGCTGATGGAATTACAAGAAATCAGTACAACTATTTCATCTTGGTCGCTATTGCCATACTATTTTGCCAGCTAAGCAGACCTGAAAGACACTGTTTTCTGGCAGAACTCCAGGAATCAGGTTAATTCTGTTGCTGCTGTACACACAAAACCAGCATTAGGGAGTTTCTGTTAGCTGCTTATAAACTGCTTTGAGGAAACATTTTATAGGACAGGTTTCCTAAAGAAGTGAAATGGTACCACGAACTAAGGTGGCTAATTATGAAACCACATGGAAAATCAAATGATAAAGCAAGAAAAACAACCCAGGCGCTTTGGTATATGATATTGTAATTTTCCTGAAAGGGGTGAGCTTGGCTAGCAAGATTTCCATCATTATCCCTTTCCTCTTCTACCCACTACATCCCTTGGCTCTGTAGTGCTCTTGCAGGTGTTGTTTGTTGCAAAATACATCTAACCCCCAAGGAATCTTGATGACTACTCAACATACAATAAGCTACTTGTGCCAGCTGATCTCTATTTCTACTTTTAGAGCAAGAAGTTTGCTGTAGTTTTTCTTCAAGAGGTTTTTACCATCTGCCTTAATCATTTTAGTGTTTACAGGTCCGCAGTTGTTGACGGCATTAACTGCATTGTTTGTTCCCTTTCCTTCTGCAAGTAGTGTGATGTTACACAGAAACACCATCTCAGCCACTTTCCTATTTTAGTATTCCAGCAAGCAATGTAGTTTTCCTGAGCTGTTTATTCTCTACTGCTGTACTCCAAGGGTCCAAAATGAGGGCTGAAAGATAGAATCAGTTAATGCTTTCAAGTAGTACAGTATTAATATTTGTGCTTTATCTTCACAAAATACTAATGCTAAGATAAGAAAGTGGCCACAAACATGGTTTACAACAGCACTGTGCTTGCAACTTCCAATGTTACCAGCCTGCAAGCTGGTCTATCTTTGTAAGCAAATGGATATTCTAATTTTTCATCTCCTTTCCAGTAAATATAGCCTATATTCAGGGCCAAGATAATCAACTCCCTGAGTTGGTGGAACTGCCCTAAGATTTCCAAGGACTACATGCTCACAGCTCAGGACTAGCTTGGGTTTGGCAAGACTGATTATCAAAGTGAAAAAGCAGTAAGAATCAGTTATTGAAGGAGGTCTAGTGACCTTAGGGGATATAGCCCAGAGTTACAGTTAGGATAAAAAGGAGAAAAAGCCAAGGGCTACAACTGGTGTAGAGGCAAAAAGTGGCTACAAAATGAAGGGGTAGCCTGCACAAGGACTTGACAGTTTAGGAAATGACTGTTGAATGTGGAAAAAGGTTCAGTCCATGCCTGGTGTTATACTCGGTTTTAGGTTTAACAGAGAGACAAAGCCTCAGTAAACGCTGACTCAGACCAGAGCCTGAATCCTTGTTCCTGGCCTGAGCCCATGACCCCCAGTTATGGCCCAGAGGAAGAAGCTGCCACTGATCTAATGTTTGTGCAGCCTATCCTTCCCTCTCTTAGGTGCCCCATTCCACCTGGTGCTTCTAACCCTAGGAGTTCTTCTTTACCCTAACACTAATCCCAGAAGTTGGCTGATCACGATATAATAATGCCCTGTTATGGCCCAGACAAATACTTCAGTATTTATTAATTTTTGTGTCGCTGATCTATTATTTTGGTTACCCTTTTGCATACTGTCCCTGCTCAGAGCTGTGTCTCTCCTAACCCTAGGAATGGGCTGAGCCTTGACTTGTGGCCACCACGCATGACCCAGAGGCCATGGGTGTAATCCTTGTACAGCCCATCTCCTGTTCTAGCACCCCTTTTTCATCCCACAGCAGCAGGAGATATTCTTTCAAGGTAATGAGCAGACTGGGTGGTGATCATCCAGCCCTCATTACATCATGTTCCTAAGAACAAGTACATTACAAAGAAGAGAAGAAATGCTTTTTCTCCAGGCCTGTTCTGCTTGGCAGACAGACAGCTTCTGTACTGGTTTATACTGTGGCTTGCTGTAGCTACCTCCTGACAGAGCCTCCCCCAAAACCTCCCTGTCACGGGCAGTTTGTGTTCTTCTTGAAAAATGGTCTCTCTGGTGGGACAGTTCGGAATGTCCTTTCTCCAAGCTCCCAGTTTCAGAAGGTTGAAAAAGTGTGATATTTCAGGACTGTGGTTCTGTGTTCAACAACTTCATTTTAAATGTAGCCTTGAATAAATGATTACTAACTCAAGCCCTCAACTGGGAACCAAAGCACTGTCAAGCCCATGGAAATATGCTAACAAATGTAATGCTGACCAAATATCTAGTACATCATGTCACATTTTTGAGAAATGTCACAAGGTAAAATACTCATTCTTTGGCAAGGGGAGGTCTCAACTAGGAGGTGCCAAAGGAATTCACAAAGCTTTGGAAATCTCTACATATCCCTTTCTCTAGGGAAAGAGAGAACTCAAACATTATTTCCTTGACTGTTTACATCTGAAAATGAAAGCTGGAAGCCCATCAGGGACACAAGAATTTGAACACAGTTTGTTGCCACAATTAGCACTCTGTGGAATATTGATTCTGAAGCTGTTGAACTTGTTCTCAGGGGTCTGTTTCGTAATTTATATTGTAGGGTTTGCATTTTATAATCTAATTGGAATTTGTAAGATTTTTATGCATGTTGATTTATAAAAATTGGGGCTATGTACTGAGTTTTTTAGACCTCTGCTGTGCTAACATAGATATGAGAAGGGTGTATTCAACAGTCCAGTCACTGTTAACTCATGGAGCAGCAGATAACACTACCTGGCCTTGGTAGGTAAGATCAATTAAGGTATAGAAGGTCATTAGAGAAACTTGTCCTCGTCGTGTTTCTGAGATAACAACTGATACAAATTCTGATGTGAAAGAGTGTGCTTTGTTCGGCAATTGTCCCCCACACTGGACTTACTGTACTATCAGTATTGTTATTTGATAGTTTAAGACTCTTCCCCTGCAGCTGGTGGTGTGTTTGGTGTAAGCACAGGTGTGCTGCAGCACAGTACTGTCTAAAGCAGCAGTACCTGAATCTTCATACCTTCCCCACTGGTGATCAAATTTACTCTGCCTTGGAAAATAAAGTGGATTGCAAGTCTGAGGATCCTTAAGTATGTTGTACAGTACTCTTCCCATCTCCTTTGTTGTGGGCACTTGAGCATCTGAGAGGTTGCTGTAGTCTGTGCATTTCCCAGCCTCCATGTCCTCCTCTGCCTGTGTTTGGGTGGAAAGCTGAAAGAATTTTATTTTCACAACAAGGGAAACGTGGCTTATGGACATTCAAAATGCACTCTGCTGCAGCTCCTGGGAAGAGCTGTTATTTTCTGTGTTGGTGAATTAGCCAAAACTAGTGGCAAGAACTGGTGGAAATTAATTACCCCAGATAACTGGGGAAGGCAGTTTCTTCTGTTTGAATATGCTGTGAGCATTTGTCATGTCATTAATAACATGGCATCCATTGCCTCTCATTTGTTTGTCCCTAACTGCTTCCCTCAGGCATTCCTGCTCTTAATCAGGCTTATTTCCCCATGCATTCATATGCATTTTTCTCCTGACTTTTCTGCTGTCTTTTTTTTTAATTTTAGTTTCTTCTCTTTTTTAAAAAAAAAATTCTATTTTCTTCCCACAACACCCTTTTGCATTCTATCCCCATGCCCTGTTGGCTATGGCATTCAGTTAATGCTACATTTCAGGCCTTCTGATCACATTTGTTAAAAATCTTGTGATTGAGCTGGATATCATGTACTCAGGGTTGCTTAAGCTTTGTGGTGCAGGGTTTGTAGGAGAAGCTCAGAGAGAGCAGGCTATTCTAGGTACTTACCCTGCTTCTCTAGTGGGTTCGGAAACCCATGTCAAAGTGTATGCTAGGAAAGAGAAGTTACTGTTACCCATTTTGGCTGTCTTAAAATACAGCATGGATTTTTGGTCTCTGATCTGCATAGCAGTTACTACAGGATTAACCAAAGCTGCGAGGACAGCTACAAACAACTTACTCTTTTTAATAAAATCTGAGGGTTTTATTGAATAGGTCCCCAAGACAAAATTGAAGAGGGCTGATAAAATTACAATAGTTGCCACCATGGACTTTAAACAAATTCCTAATCAGCCTGTCATTTCATACCCCCATTATCAACCAAAAAGTAAAGCTGGGTGCCATTTCTGCTCAGAGGGGTTTCTGTCCACCAAAAAGCTCCAGGGTGGCACACAACTTAATATGTAAACTCTGTTTATGACAATCACTCTTTTGTGTGTTTGCTGATTTATATCCTACTTGAGTGAATAATGCCTTGTACAAAAATTGATTGGCAAATTGCTAGTTGTCCTTAACTTCTGGTGTTACTGAGGATGTTAAACCATTAGAAATGCTGGGAAGAAGTACAAGTTAGCCAGGAACTGGTATTTCGTCATGTCGCTGTGGTGGTAGGAGCTTGCTGACAGCCTGCAATGATGGATCAGGACAGTTGGCCTTGGAGAAAGTCTTGCCTGTTTAAGAACTAACATGAGCAGAGGCGAGATAGCTGTCATGCCTCCTCTGTAAGAGAAACAGACCACTGGACTGTTTTGCCAGTTAGGATGGAAAGTGTGTTTGGTTTATGTCTCGTATAAATAATAGAAGTAATAAAAAGACACAAATACCTCACCGCAAATGAAGCGGTCAGGAACAAATTTAAGAGAAAAACAAATAGCTGACCAAAGCACATTAACCACTCGGACTTAAATCTGACTTCAGTCTGCAATAAATGGCTTTATTAGCCTCTACACTTGATGTGCTCAGTTGATTTAAGCACCTAGGGTTTTTTTCCTGCTTTTGGCAAAAACAAGAACCGATGAGAATAATCGTGTTCATGAATGTCCCTCACTGGGGAGAAGGAGAAGGGTGCCAGGACTCCTCTTGTTCACTCTTGTCTCTGCCCAGAAGACCAGTCAGTGCTTGCTCTGTTAGGAGACGCTGGCAGGAGCGTGCGTTTCCTTGGCAGAAATGCAACTTGTTCTATACACATACACACACACACAAAATAGTACACAATGTCCTCTTTCCTCAAGCACTGGAAATGAGCATAATGCTGTTTCCTTGCTCAGATATCCAAGTCTGCCTTCCATAGAGTGCTATGCCCGAGTCCCAGCCCCCAGCTCCATGTTCCACTGGCCAGGTGGGGGGCTGGGCTCCCACAGCTGCAACCCGCCAGTGCTCTGGCCTCTTGTGAGTGCTCTGTCTCCGAGGGAACTGCTGAAGCCAAGTTCAGATTCAAATAGTCTAAGTCTTGCCATCTATCAGCCTATATCCTGGCCAGTGGCTTCTGGTGTCTGTTCCTTTCAAATGCAAAGCTATTAAATTTATTTTGCTACTTTATTTAGATCAAATAAAGTTTTATGGTGTCTTGTAGGTATGTTAAAGCTGTTGTCATCTCCACACATAGTTTTTTGTTAAAGTTTTTTTTTGCAATGGTCAACTTCTATGTTTATGAGGACCAATTAATATTTAGGTGATACTTTTGTTTTAAAAGATACTTGATATTTATATATGTGTTTTTCTGCCTGTGTGTGGTTCACAAAGGTCAGCCTTACTCAATGCTGAGGAAAACACCATAGGCACCTTCTGCTGATATAAGCTGCCATTAACAGAAACATATCAAATACATCAGCAGACAACAGGAGTTCTTAAGTGCTTAGGAAAGATTATATTAGTTATTGTACATATTTTAGTTATTACTACATTTCTGACCTTTATTAGATGATTACTTCACACAAGAAAACTCTCCGACCAGCCGTGCTGCACCAGTGTGGTGTGTAGGGACAGCTGTCTCTTTGCTCTAGGAAAAAAAACTTATTAAAACTAAAATCCCATTGTTTATAAGCATTTGGTTGCAAAAGAATCTACCTGGGTAATTCCTTGGGAGGAATGAAATTTTGGTCTATAAAAAGAAGCAAATGATTTTCAAATCCCTTGGCCTGATGCATGATGCACCAGCTGGGTGACACTGCAGGGTGCCCCCCTGGCTGTGGGTGCCAGTGGGGAAAAAGCTGAGACTGAGCAGACTACCAGGGTTTGTCTGAAGACATTTTTTCCAGATACCAGGAACTATAATCTTTCCTAGCTTCCTTGAAATGCTGAGTGCTAAAATAAGTGTTGTAGATGGAAAAACTGAAGAACACACAAACAACAGATCAAATGGAGCAGAGGCCCAGTTTTCACATTTTAGGTTTCCTTCAGAAATGCAGAATTAGGTTAAGAAAGGTGAGGATAAAGGTGATGATACATTGGGAAAAACAAGAGAAAGTTCTGTGGGATAGATATTACCCCCAAAGAAAACACACAGCCCTTATAAGTCTCAAGAACAAAATAATTTTTTACTGAATATGGTAAATCAGGTTTTCAGGATAGGACAATTTTTGAAGTGTGAGGGAAGCAACAGTTCTGTGATTTGGAAGACAGGGCCAGCACAGGATGGTGCAGCCTGCTTACCAGGACAGAGCTTCCTGGGACATGTGTCTTAAGCCACTGATCAATCAGCTTCTGCAATCTTCTCAGGAATCTCCCTGTGGAATTTTTATAACATATACTTCTCACAATTTATACAATGGTTGAAAGGCAATTATAGTAATTTGTGATTACAGATTATTCTATATAGTTGAGTTTTAAGTTATAAAATACAAGTGGCTTGGACACCACTTGCAGAGAAAGCGCTGCCTCCCTAGAGGTCAGCAGAGGTGTTGGAGCTGGAGTTCCCCCACTAAGTGGGAAGGAGTATTTGGTGCTCTCTTCTCATACTCTCTTTGGAAATGTGCTGCTCCAAGAGCATGTGAGACATGTTAGCCCTGAGCACCCTGCAAAGGCTATCTCCTGCCTTCTCTGCAGAATCTCTTGGAGGGCGTGTGTCAAGGTGAATATGTCCATGCTGTAATTCTCAATTCTCTGGGATATGTGCCAGAATACTGCAGGGGTGCCTCCAGCTGTATTCTAGAATTTTGAAAAACTTTGAAAAGAAAAAAAATGTGAAAACCATAAACTCTACAGTATCTCAGAGAAGCCTGTTTAAGCCAAAATATTCTAACTGAAATGAGGCCTGGGAATGCACAAGCTATTGAGTCACTTTCTATCCTGACATTCCTCCTCTTTCACTCTTGCCACAGCACATTTCCCTCATATGTGAAGGCACTCTGTCAGCACTTCATTGCAATTAGCTTGGTTGCACTGGGAATGGCTTTTAACGAGGCAGTAATCCTGCCTGGTCTCAGGAGTGCAACTGACAGCAAGGAGTTGTGTGCAATAGATGCAAAGATATGGAGCTTGCAGGAAAGAGTGAGTGTTGTGTAGATAATGCTGTGGATCTGATGCATATGTTCTGGAAAGCGATTCATGCTAGAAGTTTAATTTGAAGTGAGCAGGGAAAGAGAATTATCAATGGCTTGAATCTGGTGGTTGCTGAATGCTCTCAGCTCCCTATGGAGCTTGAAAAGTTGGTTCCTGTTGCTCGTTACTGTTCCCTTCTTTATTCAGTATTCTCCTGTGAGGTTTTATTTTATGTTTATTTATAGGCATGGTTTTTATCTGGGATGTTAATTGAAACTTTTTTTATAAATAAGACAAGCATGCATGTTAAGTGTGGAGGCTGTGTACCCACAAGGGCTACAGGGAATTTTAAACAGAGGAGTCAGGAGTGCCACAGCTGCCCTGGACTAAAGCTCCATTGGGTGGGGAGAGACTCTTGTGCATGCAAGGCAGCTGTCTTGGGGAATCTGCTGTTTGCTTAAACTGATGTTTGGGGAAAAAAAATGTTTCTTGGAAGAGTGTTTGTCCGTATGAGACTATCAGACCATGCTGAGGAAAAATTAAGAAAAAAAAAAAGGATGCTTTTTTCCTGTGTTTTAAGGGGAAGCAAGTTTATTTTCGAAAGCAGAATCAAGTTCTTAATGCAGGGCTATGCTCCATGGGACTGCATATTTTCTGCACCCCTTGGCTGCACCAAGGTATCCAAAATGTTAAAAGATTCTCAGTTTGATATTGCTCATGCTAATAAGAACTGACAGAGTGCAACTTTTCTCTCATTGAAAGCCTCTTTTAATAGCCTTGTGCAAAGCCCTCTAAAGTCAGTGGAAATGTTCCAGCTAACCTCAGTGGGCACTGAGCCAGGTCATATATCACATCTGTCCCAGTCACCTGCGGATGTGCGTAAATAACATGCAGTAGAACGCGCTTAAACTGTGCAGCACAGTTCAGGAGTTTTCAGATTCTGTAACACCCTTCTTGTAAGTACTGGAACATGATGCAATCCTTTAAAAAAAACATTTTAAAAGCCCCCAGCACTTACTAGCACACAGCAACAACAAAAAATACCCACAACCAAACAAAAAACCCCCAACAAACAAACATACGACACCAAACCAAAAAAAAACCAACCCCAAAACAAAACCCCAAAAGTACTGAAGGTAAATCCTGAAAGTCTGTTTCTGAGAAACTCTCCTATTGTGTGAAAACTGGAGTCCAAAATCAGTCTGGAGAAGTTCTATGACATTAAAAGAAAACAGAATTTCCTGCTGTAACACAGGAGACGAGGAGCCTGTGGGCCACTGTATTTGGAAAGAACAGGTATATGAGCAAACGGATAACAAGTGCTTTATAAACTTGAATTCTTTAGTGTTCTGAAGCTGAAGCCACCTCTCTGGGCAATAAAGATATATAACTCTTGTGACCAAGAGAGGTAAAAAGCATCTGGCCTGGTGTTTCACTTCTTCTTTAGCCTATACATTTTAAAACATGGTGCTTTGCACTTTGAAAATGTTTTTGAGTATCTTTAGCATTATTTCAGACCTGTGGTGCAGAGATCCATTTCCTAAAATGCGTATGAGTAGCAGCTGATGAAATCCTAGTCAGAATGATGGCATCAGTCCTCATTAGAGATGTCTATTTTTCGACTCTTTTGAGGTTATTCTGATGGTTCTGGCAGCTAAGGAGTCTGAGGGGGCAGAGGAGCAGCCACACTACTTTCAGCAGGATCTGAGCTTCTTTCCTGCTTGTTAGCTGTAATATCCCCTTCCTCTGGATCCTTGTTTTCCTTCCGCGTGTGGCTGGTCTTCTAAGACCTTTTTCCCGAGTGCTGAGATGCCCACTGACAGCTTAGTCTTTTTAAAACCTCTTTGCATGCTTCTGTGCTGGAGTGGAAAACTTCACTACATTAATGACAAGCTAATTTTCAGAAATAAGCACATTTTCCTTTCAAGCCTCTGCAGGGAGAGTGTGAGAGTTCGTATTTTCTACAGCTGTTATAATTGACTTTTAAGTCTTTTTCCTTAAATAGCTTGAATTATTTTGGTTGTCAGAAATTTACACATTCAGAGCTGTGGTAATATGTACAAATATTTACAGATGGCAACAATAGTTGGAATAATGTCCAAACAGCCTTTTTCACAGCAGTTAGCAGGGTATCCAGAAGAACTGAAACTACAAGAGGGTTTGCTAGACACAAGCAACAAGAGACAAATAGCTTATTCAGTGGAGATGGTTAATCTCCATTACAGTTTAGAGTTTGCTTTCTCCATCTTATTAGTCTACATTACTGGAAAGAAGTGTTATCAAAACTAACTTTCTTCACTTCTAACAGAGCCTTTTGCAGAACAATTTCTTAAATGCTCGGGATTAGACCAGCTCAGGGTTTGAGAAGAGTTAATGCTTGATACCTCACTTCATATTTTGTGAGCTTTCAGTGAGATAAAATGGACATTTGTATGTAGCCAGTGAGGCAGCTTCTCTCCACAACTAAGAAAGTATGGGCTTCTATACATGGTATCTTCTCCACAAGAAAGAAACAGGATTACTCTAAAAGAATCTACCTCTTCTTTTAAGGTACAAAAGAGAATTGACAAAATTTCCTAGTCTAAAGCAGGTCCTCTTTCCTCATCTCTTGTAAGTCACCAGTTGCACACACCAGCACAGTCTCTGGGTCAGTTCCTATGGAGCTCGGCTCATGGCGACAGTGATGCTTTGATCAGATGAGAGACTGCTACTGAGACTGGGGAAAACCTGCCCTCATGTTAGTTCCTGCCCTTGCACCAGAACTGGCGTTCACATACATGACTGTCAAGCAAACCACACCAGAGGCATGTGCACGAGTGAAAACTAAGCATTTGGGACAGAAGGAAAGGGAGGAAAATTAATTTTCACCCAGATCATCTCCCTGCTATATCTCATGATTGCACTGTTATTCCTACTGGTAAAGAAAGAGAAGAACGTAAAATTGGCTCTTGTGACTGCAGCCTGCACTTGAGTCAGTGTGAGGCAAGTGTAAAACCACTGCCCAAACCCCAATCTGTTCAGCTCTCACATTTGGCAGGAGAATCAGCCTTTGGTTTGCCATTTTAAGCATCTGGTTTAGTCAAAAACAGTGAATGAAAAGTTGTCCTGTCACTAGTTGTAACTATGAAGAGTATGTGGTATGGGATTCATGCAAAATATTGATATTCAAAACAGTTTCAGAACTCATAAGGGCCTAACGTGCTCTGAAGCCATAACTGTATTCTGATCTGATTAGAATGTGTCCACAAAAACCATGAGATGCCACAAATGCTACTTGATTATTGAGTTCAACTTTTAAGGCCTTGTCCCTTTACCTCCCTGTAGATGAAATTGTGAGCAGATACTAACAAGAGCCTGATAGCTGCAACCTGAATGAGTCCTGAAAATATAATCTCTCTTTCTAGAAGTTGTAATGAGCTTCCTAAACAGGCTTCCCAAAACCAGGTCGTGCAGTGCATCAGGAGATGGAATGCAGAGATGGTCAGATATTGAAGTCTGTTATTTATTCAAAGTGTATTGCAGCATTACTGACCTAACTTCCATCTATTTAAAATTCCTCCAGAAAAGTCAAGCTGAATATGTTAATGGCTGGAGTGGAGCCTTGAAGCCATGCCTAATATGAGAGAGCAGCACGGTGCTGTGCGGTAGGAGCTGGGGCTGATCTGTAAGTGCTGCACACAGCTGCTGCTGTCCGGGGCATACAGCATGCCCAGGGACCACTGTCTGGTAAATCCCAGAAGGCAGAGTGCAGACAGGTGCAGGGTGTGCAGTGGTGCCTCACTGCCTTGCTCTCTGCAGAACTAGTGCCAGAATCTCCTTCAATTCTGATGTGTACAAGTTGCTTTAAGACTCTACATTAGGTAACCTGCCATGGGGACAAGGTGCGCTTCAATGCCTGAGCAGAGAACAGAAATCACAGCTGCTACAAAGCTTTCAGAGATAAAATTGCCTCTAAAGTGAGGCTTGTTTGGGGAATGAAAGATGCATCTAGTGATCAAACAAGAGGTGACCATGCTATTCTCCATGTAGCACTGTATGACAAGTTGCTGAGAGTGATTTCAGCCCTAAGACATCTGTATAAAAGTTTTTTCAAAGATCCCTGGCCACTTATCTTGGCAAATCCAGTCTTAATCAAGTTATGAGAAGTATTACTTAACCTAAAGATGTCAAAAAATTATTTGTGTAGTTAAACCAAAATGATGGATGAATAAGAACAAGTTATGGCAAATAACCATGTTAAATGAGGGTCAGGTTGCTCTCTTAATCAAAAAACTTTGCCAAATATTTACTAAAATAGGACAGACTCTTGTAAAAGTATAAATAGTTTGTTAGTTATTTAAATAAAAGATCCTTACAAACCTTATTTGGTATGATTCTTTGATAGTGTTTATGAGGGGGGTTTTAATAGCAGGATTTCCATTGTGATTTTTCACTAGTGAAAAGTAATCTTTTTTCCTGGCAAAGTAGATTTTCCCTATAAAATTCTGATAGAAAATATACTACTTTGTCAATTATGAGATTCTAAACACTCCATACATGAACTTTAGCACTAAATAGATAGATAATTAGAAAGGGTGTTGCCATTTGTGGCTTTCAACTAGATAATTTGTCACCGTTTTGCAATCGGCAAGTTCTAAATCCCTGATAAGAAAGTACTTAGATATTCATGGAGGAGATTACAGTCTTTTACCCAAACATGTTCTTTGTGCATGCTTGTATTTGCAGAACAGGTTATGTTCAGAATGGATAAGATGGATTTTTAAAAAATGTAATATTAGAGAATATACATAAGATAAGGCAACGTGAATATTGAGAATAAATGTGCACATTTTCAGTCTCCCTGATCTTGTGGAGTTGGGAATGCCATGCCTGTATTCATGTCTTGCTCCATCCTGTTATGTACAATTCACAATATTCCTTAAAAAGAACCCCACAGAAAATACAAATTGCTGTCTAATAGTACGGAAGTCCTGCATAAGGAAATTGAAGAACTTTACGAAGTGAAAAGTAAAGTATAATTACATTTTGGACACTTCTTAATATGTGGGAAAGAGCAGAATTCTTTGATTCAGTTTTGGTGCCATAGGTGTTAATACCACACATTCAGTGTAATTACAAACGGGATGAGGATGGGAAAGCGGTAAAAAACCTATTGTGAATGGATAAATCAGAACGTGTCCCTGGTGAAAAGATTAGGCTCACCAAGTTAACCTTAATCATCTTGGTTATCCTATGTCCAGTATATGTCAAGTTTTGACAACCAACTTAGCCAAATAGGGGACACTTGGGACAGCAAATGTCATGTGGAAAAGGTTGGGTTGTGTTAGATTAAAACAAAAATTCAGCAATATTTTCAGCCAGTCTGTGTACAAAAAGCAGTTTGGCCTGAAGTATTGAAGGCTGAACTCTCTGGCCACAGATTTGAAAATAGTATTATGTCCATATACGTTTTGCTGCTTTTTTTACTATTCTGATTGTGTAATCTGTAGTTGTGATGGTAAGTGTTTATGTGGGTCATATCTTTGGCTTTGGTGGAAGTGGGAATAAGTTTTACCACCACTATCAACTTCTAGTTTTCTAGTTTTCCTCTTTTTGTCCAACCTTGCTCAAAGCATCTATGGGAGTTAAGTGCATATTATACTGAGGCATGGTTACAAGTACAGAGACATTAATTTCTTTCTGGATGTGAAAATGGCCTACTCTGAAGTGATTTCAACTCCACAGTAATAGCTGGAACTATTGGAAATGATTGAATCCAAGAAAGGATTGAGCCTGGTGTTCTCCAGGCAAGGTCAGGAAAACAACCAGAGTCCCAGCCAGCCGCAAGCCAGCAGAAGCATGAAATAAAATGGGGGCTGCTCACTTTATTTTACAAAGGCTCCATCCTGACCTCCTGTCTGTCTGCACATCATAAGGAGTAATAAGATATAAAATTATTTTCAGTTGAAGGTCAATTCCATCCATGCAACCATAAAAATATGGAGAATGCTTCATTCCCTGCAGTCACCTAAGAGGAAAATGAAGCTAGCTAAGAGCTAGACTGCCATCTAACTCTAAGCATAACAGCCTATAACATTGTTTCAAAAGTCTTGAAGTATTCCAGCTATCCCATCAGATTATTTGAGTCCAAATGATACCTAAGCGAGTCTGTCGATAAAGAGATTACCATAGATGAAGCAACTAAAAACATGTCAAATAACTGAAAAAGGACCAGTAGAAAATGGAAACAAAACATAAGGAGTGCAAAACCATAGCAACAGTCAGTGTTTCTGGCTACAATAGACTTGTGTTAACTAGAAATAGAACTAAGTAATGCAAGGGATCGGAAAATAAAAGATAAAGGCAGTTTCAGTTTTTTCTGTTGTAAACCATGCCATTTATGGAGTAATACAGCAGAAAGCAGTACAGTTTAAACAAACAGTGTAAAAAGATGGGAATAGATAATTCTGTGAATGAAATGCATTCTACATTTTAAACTATCCAATGAGAGAAAATTCAAAGTGTTAGCAGTTTTTTGCTCAAAAAAGAAAATACTGCTGATGCAAGCAGATTGTGCAGGATCTTTCCTGTGCAAACATCTGCAAAATAATCAGTCACAGTTAAATGGCAGTCTTTAACTGGTGACACTGTTTATATGAAAGGCAGTTTCAGTGCTAAAGCCTTGTGAAATATAATGGCAAAGTGAGATGTCTTTTTTAGCAAAAGACAAGCAACGGTACCAAACTTGTAAGACTTGAAAAATTAGAGAAAAAACAACAAACCTGAAAATAGACAACAGAAATAAAGTGAACCGCAAGATTTTGCAGTTCTGTTAATGTGTTTCAAGGGGTTGGGAGTTTGCCAGTACAATGTCCTATGTGGCTCTACTTCAGGAGATTTTAAAGCCTGAGCATACCGTATACCTGTAAGTATTCTCAAAGAGTTGAGTCTGAGTGCATGGAGATCCAGCTGGGTGCTGATGCCATGCTTCAGGCTTTCTGCTCCCAGGTTTCCTAATGTGCCTGTGGGTGGATTTCTTGCTATTTCATGTGTGCTTTTATGCTACTACAGATAGTCCCCTTATGGGCAAGAAATTTGGGTCTGTCTTATGGGCCAGCTATTAACAAATCTTAGAAGTTTCTACTCCTTAGCAGTTTTGGTAGAAAAAGTCAAAAGTGGGTTTGTGGATAAATAAGAGATAGAGGGACAAACAGTACAATCGCTAAAACCTCCTTACTGCATGAGATCAGACCAAAACCCAAGGCCTACTAGGTAATATGCAAGGAGAAATGGATCAGTTGTTGAACTGAAGGGTGTGTTGAGTGAAAGGGTATGTTGGATGGGGGAATAAACAGCTGGGGCTCATTTGATTGTAACACTCAAAGCACCAGACAGTAGTGTCAGAATTTCTGCAAAGCCAAGAAATCCTCAAGAGACAATGTTCATCTGCTGACTTGAATGGAATAGTGGGAAGAATAGCATCAGCCAAATTACTTTAACCTAGCTTTACTCCAGTGAATACTATTTGATGAGGCAAATTCTAGAATATTCACTATAAGCAAATTGTTTGCATGGCATCAATTCCTGTCTTTTATTAGTGTTCTGCACCCGGTTTTCCTCTGGACACAAATGTAAAGAGTTGGTGGGGACACAATATGTTTTCAGAAAACATTCCAGAGACACACAAAAGCAGCATGCTAAAACCAGTGTTATGTCTTTGGAATTGAGATAGTGCTCACATTTCTTCATCTTTTTTTTTAAATAGGTAGATATCATTGATACTGGGAAAGTACAGAGATGGGAAAGCCTGAAACAAACAGGAAAAGTTGAGCAACTCTAGTCATGCTAGTGCCCTACAATGGAGGAGATGCTTCTTGCATATTTATTTTTATGTGGAATTCCTTGCTTAATAATGTAGGCAAAACTGTTTTGCTATCTTTTCAAAGGTGAGGATGGATGGAAAAGTGAGCTGGTTTTAAACCACCTTGGCAGTGTTGTCATTTTATCCAAAAATCAAACTCTTAATTAGCTATTTCTGATCTGAACTTAAGACTTCAGCACCTACACAGCTGCAGTTGTAGAACCTGTAAAAGAAAAATTTCCAGAAAAATACAATTTCAAAAGCATTGAGCAGAGCAGAAGAGATAATTTCTATTTTTAAAAATGGCAAACAAGGAAACCATAGAACTGTGGTCATATTTGTCTTCTATATATATAGGGAGGATTTTGATGTGTCCTTTTCAACGGCTGTGTGTTATCCATGAATTTGGATTAAATAAGCTTGAAAGTGTAGTTTGACACATTTGCTCTTCTAGCAAGGCCTATTAGAAAAAATTCATGTCTCTGCCACACCCTACACCCTTCATCCCCCTGTGTTCTCCTTATAGTTCATTATCCCCTAGGCTGTGCTCGTGCAGTTGTGTGATGATCTGCCTCTCTGAGGGCACACAGTGGGTGCTCCATTGTTTCAGTGGTTCACTTTGCAGCAAAGGTCAAAAAGCAGCTGTGCCAGTGTGAGAGAATGGGAGTGTGCGAGTGTGAAGATGTTCTTCTGGAGGAGGGATCCTCTTAAACCAAGAGTGTTTCTGGAGGAAAGGTATTTTTGCTGCATCCTTCAGGCATTGCATCTCAAGAGTCTGAGATGTGTAGATTATTGTCACAATCTAGAAAGTAAACATAGTGAAACCTACAGCTGATCATACCATGCATTTCATTTTCTCAAGTGATCCTACGAATGGTTTGAGGAAACTCACTAAAAACTGTGTGTGGTATTCTGGCCATAAGGGTCTATCGGATTTCTCTGTAGGATATAGGGATTACCCTTCAATTCCTACCTTATTTAAACTTTAACTTGAAACTGAACTGTTGTTGGGGACTACAGACAGCTCAGTCAAATCTGTTCTGGAAGAGTCTCAGAGCAAAGAAATTAAGAGATTAGTCACACCAGCTTGCCAGGAGGCTTTGCCTTATGTGTCACACAGGAACTGCAAAGGGGAACTTCAGAATTATGGAACTGTGCACAGCTATAGAAGTACATGAACAGCAGCAACAGCACAAGGCACAAGTGAGTCAATGTCAGAGTCAGTGTAGCCCCACAAAGCCAGGATCTGATGGCTGAAAGACTCTGTTGGTGCTTTGTACTTCTGTTAGGAAATGTACCTGTTGTGTGACGGCTGGGTCACTATGTGCTCTGACATGTCTCTGCTCTGAATGTCTTGTTCAAGAAAGGTTTATATTCAGGAAATCTTTGTTTATGACTCATCTTTATCATCTAAGAGGAAGTGGCCTGCACATGGAAGGCTGTACCCTGATGCAGTGACCTGAGCTTGGTGATGACAGTTGCAGAGTTTGGACAGTGGTCCTGGCTTTTTGCATCTCTGAACTCTTCTGGTTGTGCACAACACTTTTGGAGAGGTGAATGTTCTGTGATGAATGTGCATGTGTTACATATGTGCCACAGACGGGTTCAAGTAGACTGATCACCATGAGAGGAATGGGGAAACAGACACAATTCCTCCCATGGTAGCTGCTGACATGCAGAGGTGGGCAAAATGGGACCCCTGATATATGCTGGTATCTCATTTAGTGTATTATTATTGTTTTTATTATTATTTGGTTTAGATTTGTGAACACCAAGTGCTGAACAAATATTAGGTTTTTGTGGGTTTTCCTTACACAGAAACACCCACAATTCTCTCTGTAGTATAACATCACTTTTCTTCAGGGCAACTGTTGTCAGCAGCAATCAGTATGGCCAAGTATTTCCCACTGCCTCCACCCAGTCAGGAGGTTGAATAAATCTGATGTAGCCTGCACTCAGATGGAAGCAGGATACTGAGGGAGTTTGGGGTTTTTCCTCCTATTCATTGGTAGCTCAGAGAAATAAACAGACTTGTTAAACTTAGAATATCTAATTGATTCCAGCTTCAGAAGTGCAGAAAAGGTCTAGAGAACTAAAAGTTTCTCTCTTCGATTTTCCTCTGTGAGACAGTAGATATAAATATTTTCATTTAGAATTTAAATTTTTGAATGCTGATGATTATAAAAACCAATTATACTCAGGCAAATTAAACTCTTCCCTATGAGGCCCTTTTGATAAATCAGGATTATTTTCCTCCTGAAATGAAAATTTCCTACTAAGACACTGGCCAAAACTTCTCAGTTCCAGGTTTTGGACTAGGGACTTGAGCTACCCCTAACCTTATCAAATACCTATTTGACAGAATGCATCCTCAAAGGAAATTAAGGAAATTTAACTAAAGTAATCTATTACAAACATACATTGATTACGGGATAAATTTTCAACACTGAAGAAAATCAGCCCTGAGGTTTTGCAGCTATTCACTGGGAATCTTAGTGTGATACAAACAGATTTGGGTTAAAAGCCAGACACATAACAGCTGTGTTGTTGGAAAATTAGGAATCTTATTCTAAATATTTTAAGCCAAAAGAAATGTTTTAAAAAAATCTGCTAAGCTTCAAAATTGTCTCATGTGAGCAATTTCATTATCTTTAGGGGAACAAGGACTATGTAACTGTTTCTAGATCTTGTCCTTAACTGGTGACATATTTGTATTCCTAACTCAGGAAGAAAAAAATTAAGAAACCCTTGTATTCTAGAGATTATAATTGAAGTTACTGATGTCACAAAAGTAACTCTTTTTAAAATATAAAACCCCCCTACATCTGTCAAAAAACAGAGAGGATTTAATTTCTAACTTTGGCAAAACCAATAGATCTAGGTATTTCTTAGAGGTTTTAAATTAGTAAAGCACGTGGGGAGTGGTGGGTGGAGGAGCTTGTATTTCCCTTCCCACCTCAGCACAGGAGGAGCTCCGTCAGTTGGAGTCCAAAGGGGTGACTCCTGTGCCAGATCACAGGGAAGCAGCAGAGGAGCAGATGTGAGCTACAAGGGTCAGTGTGTTGCCTCCTGTACTAGCTAAACGTAAAAGAACTTGCAACTTTGTTTGTAGAATTTATTCAAAACCATCCAACTATCCATCTCCCCCTTCACGAGTTCCCACGGGTGGAGATATCACTGCCTTAAGCAGGCAGTGTGAAAATTATTACCACTTTTATACTCAAGCTTTCATGCAAAGAGTGAACCACGTGTCTTGGAGAGGAGGAGTGGACACGTGTTTCTCCATTTCCGCTGAGAAACGTGGCTGTTCGTGATTTGGTGCAGCAATTCAGCCCAATTCTTTCAGGGGCAGGGGATTTGCAAATATTTTCTGAAGTTAGCATGTGGGATCCTCTGTGGAGTCTCTCATTGCTTAATGCACTCCATTTCCATGGAGCTCTTGAGTGTTCAGAGGGCAGGTATCTTGCCAGGGTCAGTGGGCCTGTCCTAACCCAGGACTCTAGGGCTGGGCAGCCTGTCCTGAAGCAACATCTCCAGATGTTTGGAAACATTTGGGGTCCTTGGTGCCAGAGATTGAGAACAAGGCAGCTCTTTGTAGATCCAGTGCTCCCAAAAGTAAAGCCAACTCCCCTCTCATTGCTCATAGCAAACACCTGATTAGAAATCAAGCAGTTTGGAAACACTTGGAGTATAGAGAAGCTGGGATAGGAGTTAGAAGAGAAGGATCAGGGCAGGCTGACTTTTTCTGAGTCACGTTCAATTGGAATCCTGCTCTTGTATGTTCTGCTGCAGCCCAGTGAGGCACGGGCGATTTGATAACAGTGACCACTTATAGGTGCAATATGGTGTCCTGACCTACTTTAAAACACTTTCTTTCAGCTGAGCCCCACTCTGCTGGCTCAGCAGGAGGCTTGCTTTAATGCCTGCCTTATTTTCCTTTCCTAGACTAACTCTTTAGTGGAATAATTACTGTACAAACTCCAAAGCCCAGCAAGCTGCTCTGCATTCCAGTTTCACAGGAAGTAAATTCCGAGCTTGCCAAGTCTTCTCACTCATCTGCGGCTGCTCGGCATCCCAGATTCCTAAGTCTGTTAGCAGGGGGTTACGTAACAGGCGCATGCCGGGTCTGTGACTTTTTATATAGAAAACCAGAAATGAATGAGTGTGATGTGGCAGGAAGCAGCTTGTATGAAAGGCCCAAATGGAGATTGAGAGATGACGGTAATATGTTTTCAATACTAAGTTAAAGCAATGAAATACTCACTTGAACAGCAACTCCAAAGTCCCTGAGGCTGGTTTTAAAAGGTATAAATGAAGTAAACCTCAAAAATTGCATGGTCAATTTATTTGACAGCATGAGCTTAAATTACCCTAACAGCTGGTTTAAAAACCGTTCTCTTAAGAGAGGGAGGTATTAAGGCAGCTGTCTTTCTTTTTGGAAACACGATGATAAAGGCAATAGGATTACAATAGTAACAGCCTCCAGCAAGGAGATGAGCAATTAAGGCTTGAACCACTATGTCGGGACCCCGAGTGCACCCACTGGCCCTGGGGCTGTGCTTCAGCTCAAGCTTTGTCAGTGTGTTTGCCTGCAGCTGTGGCCCTACCTCCTGGATGTTTCCTGGGTCTGCATTGTGGTCTTGTTTCTGGCTCCGCCTCCTTTTGCTACTGACCCGGACCTCTGCATAGGACCCTGGACCTAATTTAGATCCCTTCTGCTGTACCAGGGACTGCTGATGTGCCAGCACCCAGCTCCACCTGTCCTGGTCACACGTGGCAAGACTGTGGTTTGTGTGTGAGGGGCTGTCTGCCCTGGGCCACCTCGGCCTCTGGCTCACAGCCCTTCGTGGAGCAGCCCTGCTCACGCCGCTCTTTACTGGCCTTCAGTGGCACTTCCTTGCTGCTGGACCGCAGCTGATGCTCGTGCCAGAGGCACCGGCCAGTGTCCCAGGGCAAGACACACCAACCACAGCAGTATGGTGCTGAACTCCCCTGAATGTCACCAAACTGCTACAGAAGCTGATGGAAATCAACTTCATCCTGTGCCATTTATGCTTCTCAAGGGTAACAGAACTTCTCAAGGTGTCTGTCATGTACTCAGACTAAGCTGATTGACAGCATGTTTCCTGACCTCTCTTTTCAGATCGTATCTTTTTTCTGTTTGCTGAGGGCATTGATTGCTCCTTGGGATGAGCTCAGGTTTTTGTTTAACAAATTTCCTGTTGATGTGGGGAACAGAGTGGGGGAACAGTTTCTTCAGTGTTCTTCCTGTGTGTTACCAGGCTTTGGGGTTCTTGCTGCAAGTCTGAGCCTTGCTGATGTTTGTTGAGAATTACTTTATGTGGTGATATTTGAAGACCTTTAGAGTTCAATAGTTATAATGCAGATATGTTAGACTTGAACAAACAGAACTCTTAAGCAAAATACTGTCTCAATTTCCCCCCAAGAAGAAGAGATATGATGCAAGGAGGAAACTTTTGGTTTTGCTCTATAGCAGGTGTCAAAGTTGGGGGATCCTTGATCTCTGATGAGTAGGGTTGGGACAATTTTCATCTACTCTGCTAGACTGCAAAACAACAGTTTCTGCCTACTTTTTCTAGCATGAACAATCATTAAAAAAAAAAAAAAAAAAAAGGAGGAAAAAACCCTGGCAAGCAAGGCTAGGATCCTACTTTCACCCCTGCTGCAGTGGAGGGTGGCATGGGTGCTGAGGAGCAGGCTGTGCTGTTCTAGAACCTGGTGTTGTGTGAATGTTCCCTGCCCTCCTTCCCTCAACCCATCTGGACCAAGATGTCTCTGCCCCAGGAGGCAAGACATTACCTGGCACAGCCTACCTGAGCTTGGAAACTCCGTATTTACCTGCCAAGGTTGTCCTCGTGGATCATAGACAGGCCAACGCTACCTGAATCAGGACCTGCAACTCCAGCTCAGCAGTGGCTGAGCTTCACCTGTTTGGAAATGACTGGAAATGGAAACTCTATGTAAAAGCAAACCTGTGTTTTGAAAGGAATATGTAGTAAAATCTTGCTAAATATCAGCAAATATTTTCAGGTTATTTTTCGTCCTTTCTAAATATTAACTAAAATTATGAGGGAGGAGGGGAAATACTGTGCCTGTCCTGTAGAATTAGAATCAAAACAGAGAAAAGATGGAGGGGAATTGGTAATAATTAATTTACCAGGATGCTATAGCTCTCATTCAATGTGCTGCAGTAAAAAGTAAATGAAAATCCAGATTATGTCTGAGCACATGAAGAAATAAACAGTTCCTGTGTATTTCAGAGAAGAATGAATTTCACATTGCTGTGGTTCCCAGTGGTTCCTCAGTTTACTCAGAGATGGTCATTGTCAGTACATTCTTTAAACATGAACTAAACTCCTTTTTGTTTTGAAATTACATGCTTCTATCATCATCAACACCCTAAGCAAGGCACTTTATAAACTTTTCTCATATTACAGTTTTATAATGACAAAACCAGACTAAAATACATATATATAAAATTTAGAAGGTCATAAGGTACTACCAGTATCTTTTGGGGGTAAATTCTCCAGTTCCTCTGAAAGGGTTGTTAACCTGATACTGCAGAATTCTGGTGCCTCAAGCAGTGCCCCATCTGAGCAATCACTCTAAAACTATGGCTCTCTGGGGATGAGAAGAAGAACTATCTTACCTCTAGCATTGTTTATTATTGTGAAAGCTAATGGAAAAATCAGATTTGGAAAAGTCATTATGCAGATTCTGTGCTACTGGAAATCCAGCAATTGTATAAAGAATTTTATTCCTTTCTGATACAGGTATCCTGTTTCTTTCTTTGTACTTCACTGTGTCCTCTCTTTGTACAGAGGCAATTGAATTTGTTTAAAAATCCAAGCAAGGCCTTGGTCCTTTGTACTGGCCTGACTGGGCAGGTACAGCCAACACTCACATAGGCTGTTGATCATTTTTAGATCTGGTTTTAAAATTATGTGTAGGGTATTTAATGGAAGGAAATTCATAAACAATATAAAAATTATCTTTTATACTTTTATAATTATTTTTGGTTTAAATTTTTTAAAAATTACGGAGATGTTGTTTAGTACACTTAAGTGCTCTATATTGCATTAGTTCATATTCCTGTGGTTCAGATTGCTTGCACTTGCATGTGTGCATTTATCCCCACGATGGATGATCTTTTTCTGTGCAGCTCAAGTTTTTGGGGAGCTAGTATGTTTCAGCAAACTTAACCATGTAGAAAAGGAAGAATGTGCACTTCATCACTGCACATTTCACCTGTGAAGGGAGTAAATACATTTAACCTTTAAAAGAAAGTCTTACGCTTTCTTCCATAGATTCCTCTTAAATGGATCATTTAACTTGCTTCTTCATTGTATGCTTCAGAAACTAGAAAGGACTAGAAAATACCTTTTTTGAAAATTGTGACAAAGACTTGAGCATCTTGTGACCCTCTTATCTCTTCCTCCCAAATGATATGTGCATCTGCATCAATTTTTTTGAAAAGACTAAGAAAAAGGTATTTTCAGTGTGACTTGATCAGCAAGTCAGTTGCTGTGTGTCTGGAGCACCAGTGAAGGATCTGTGTGCCAGTTTGTCTTTGTAGTCAATAATCTTTTGCAGGAATACACTCATGTATTCACAGACTGCTTATGTACCACTGCCATGGACTTTTAACCATCACATTTTGCAATCTGTTTCACAACCACCCTTGTCTCCTATATGTGTTGCTTGCCAACTGTAATAAATGGAGTGAGTTTTATAGCAATGCATGAGCATGCTCTCTGTCTATGTCCTAATTCTGGCAAAAGTTGCATTGCCCAGGCCTCACTGTGGACTGTATTTCTGTATGAAATCCTAGCGTGTGCGGGTGCCTTCAGCAGGCTGTCGAGATGGCTGCTGCAAACTTATCTTTAAAGCTTTATTACAAGTCAGATTATTTTGAAACTTGGCATACAGCATTTGGAGTGGGTGCAGTTCTTTTAGTTAAATCTGGGTCTGTCTCCTGCTCTCTTTTTATAGTCCGGGTTCCCTAGGGTAGAGGGAAGTACCTAATTGCAAATCTGTCTTGCTGAGTGCTTGGCAACTACAGCTTCCCCCCACAGTGGAGTCTGTCTCTGAAGCAGATAACGTCCGTTTGGAAGAACCTGACATTTTAGGCTAGGAAAGGGCAAAGAGTTTTGAAGAATAGTTTAGAGATTAAACTCAAGTAACGCACTTATTTATAGACATTGTGGATATGACACTTTTAAAACATGTCATTGGTTGAAAAGAATGTCTTGCAAAAAAATCTGTATTTTTACCTTTCTCTTGCATTTTTGGCCACTATTGCTGTATTGTGGCATTTTAGGATATTTGGGTGAATGATAATGTTATGAAAACATTTTGTACCTGTGTGTCACACAAATATATCTATATCTAATTTTCAAGAAATCTATGTGCTTTATTTGAATCAACTAGATAGCTAGAGTTTGAGAAGTACTTTTATGGCTTTGTGTATGTTACAGAAATCTGGCATCTGGGTCAGTGCTTGCAGAGTGTGCATACCAAGGAGCACATATCAGCAGAGCAGAGGTACAGCAGAATTAAGGGCCTGGGTTTGCTGTGAGTCAGTCCTGTAAACCAGCAATCCTGCAGAGTCAGCACAGGCCCCACGAGCAGAAACCTAAACATCTGGTTAACTTTAGGCTTGTGCTTAAGCTTCTTTGACATAAGCTGCTGGGGCAGGGGGGGAGTGGGTTTGCTTTTAATCTCTATTCCAAGAGCTTTACTTCAGAAGGTTACGCTTAGGAAGCACTTTTCCAGCAGAATGGAGTTTGTTCCCTAGCTTCAGCTTGCCTTCACATGGTGGGGCAAGACGAAGGCATGCAAGTCCCCAGGTTTCTCCCTTCCTTTTCTCTCTCTCCATATGCCAGTCTTGCAGAGGAGGGAGCCAGCCTAAAAGAGAGCTGTAGTTTGTTCATGTAAATATCCCAGCTGGAGAATCAAGGGATGCAGAGGTACAGGGTGCACACCTGCCCCAGTATACAAATAGCCTACAAAATGCTTAGTGTGGAGATTTCCCTTTTGGCTGGGGTGGTGTTCAGTAATACCTCAGTGTGGGGGCTGACCAGTATTTGTGCAATTATCTAAGGGACTCTGGCTGTGAACACTTGCAGTGGACTTGTTCTTTTACTCCCCCGAGCTATGAAAACAAATTGGTCTTCTTAAATTCTATTCCCATTTCATTTTGTTGCTGCTCTTCCTCTATGTTTCTCTCATGTATTTTCCTCTGCTTTTTGCCTCTCCAGACTTTCTGTATTCATGCTAATTATTAGCTGCAATCATTTGTATACATATATTCTATATATTACTTTATTATAAAGTTCTGAATTAAAATCTCAGTTGTCCTAGTTCTAATGATAACATGGTCAAAGAGAACCTTTCAAGAACAACCACGGCTGAAAATGCTTGGGGGAAATGACATTCTTGCCATGACACTGATGTACTACCTGAAAAGCTACTGGAAAAATAGCACTGGTCTGTTGAAGCCTTTCAGTTGCGCTCTGTTCCACCAGACAGTAGAAAATATTGCTTTGATCCACCCAAATAAAGGAACTCAGCTTGGAGGCCTCTTCTGACTCTTTGGTCACCAGTGAGTTCAGTAAAGTTCTTAAAGATGCCTGCTGTGCTTAGGTCTGATACACTTAATTGCACATTATAAACTTGACAAACTCATTTTTGGGAAGAGGAAGGTAGAAGTCAAAGGAAGAGAGTGGGAGGGAAACACCTTTTACTTCTCGCTACTAGAAAGGCTTAATTCCGAACTGAGGGAAATAAGGCTTGACTACAAATGCTATGTTTCTGTTAACAGACCAGCAGGATGATCTCCCTCCATCCGAGTGGGAGGATGTTAATGACTCGTTACAGTTTGTTTGATGGGAATTGGAATTTATTGTGGTATCTGGTAGCATCTGTCTTTCAGTTCTTCGTCTGTTTTGATAAGAAAAAAATCCTGTGCTGCTGTATCCAACTCCATTCCTCCTGATAAATAAGCTGCGTATCTTTATAAACCATCAATTACCCTCCGTTTGTCAGTTTTATAAACTGGAAAAGATTAGTGGGAAGAGAAAGGGAGGGTTGCAGCTCATGTTGTTTGCAGGGCCCGATGGCATCAGGGAGGCAGCTGAGCCCTCCTGCTGAGCAGGGAGAAGGGAAGGTGGACAGGGGACACCCCACCAGGGCACTTCCCTGCTGCTGCCTCCAGACCTGCAGCTCCTGCGTGGCCCAAGCATGAGGGAACACCCGTGCACGGCCCTGCCCTGTTCTCCAGGTCTGGGGAGCTGATTGTTTGCAGCAGTGTTTGCTGTTGAAGAATGATGTCTTCTGCCGGGCTGCAAGGTGCCCTGGGAGAGCTGCCCTCCTTGTCACCACCACCCTGAGAGCCTCCTATGGGCACAGCTCCTCCTGCATCCACCGCTCCCTTGCTCAGTCATATGTGATACTTTTTAAACTCTGCCAGCTGCAGTGCTTTTGGGACCATGGGTTGCCCCTGCCGCAAACACTGAAACGAGCAGAGGCAGGTGTATTTCTGTGCTACCTTAATTTTACTTTTGATCTCTTATTGAATGTAGTCCTAGTTTTTATAGAAGCCTTTCTCATAACTTCCAGTAAATTCACAAGGAGCTTTTTGCACTGGAAGATAGAAAATAGACCTGCTGGGATTAATCCAGACTACATGCACTTGGCTGAATCACAGCAATGTATTTCTCCCCTGGATATTTTGAGACTTCTTTGAACATTTCAAATTAGCATTTCACTCAGGCTGAATCTAGTGATAGGGGATGAGTGACGTTAATATTTGAAAATTCTGCAGTGAATCTAATTTTCAGGTTTGCATGCCAAATCTTAGCATGTACTGAGGCACTTGAAGCTGATATATAGATGTTGTAGTTACAATTTAAATGTGTGGCTTGTCTCAGCATTTCATGCCCCTGATATAAAAATATTAGAGGGTTAAAACGAGTACATTGTCAGCATGATGACACAGCTCTTTTGAATAATTAGTACCTGATAGAACAAGACAATACCATCTCACAAACTGTGATTATGGTCTGTCACCACATGAAAAACAATTGGGTTGGTAATTTTAATTTTTTTACCTCAGATTTTACTGGGAGGCCATGGGCAGAGTGATGCATGTCCAGGTGATGCTCTGATCCCCAAGGATCAGTCTGTATTCCTAAAGGCAGCATGACAGCAGGAGCTCGGTAGTTCAGCAGCAATCAGCTGAAGTGGCACTGTAATGTCCTACCATGTTCATTAGGTTCCAAAATGGCTAGAAACAGTAGGCCTTGATTAATCTGTTTTATGTGCTCTATGAAATTTGTAGGTGATGAATCTCCATGGAAATATTTCAAGGAAAAGCCCAACATTAAGTCTCCATTTTAAGCTCTGAAATAAGGCCAGGAAATGCAGTTCTGGAGCACTGCTGGTCCAGTGTATTTGTATCCTTGTCCAAAGTAATTTACCACAGATTTTGCAGTCCTCATTTTGCTGTCTTGATAGAGGATTTACCATATGTAAGTCATAATGCAGCAAATTAATAAAAGCATTGATTTTCAGCTGAGCAATCAGGAGGTAATTAATTCAGACCTTTTTCCCCTCCCAGCATGGGCTCCCTGTAAGTGAATATTTCAGAATACTGTGAGTTTTACAAAGACAGCTGTGGTAAATACCTATAAATTCAAACTGCACACTGTTTTTTCATTAAGCAACTGCAATGAACGTGACTCGAGTTACAGAACTAGTTGCAAGCAGATCTGCAATGGAAAACATATGCCAGATTGTGAAGGATCCCAGCAGGCAGTAACTGCTTGGCTGTAAACTGTGTGCAGGACAGTTCTGTGTGGTGGTGAATTGTCCATAGTAAACTACCACAGTTTAATCCATTAAAAGCACTAAAAGAACAAAAAGATTCTCGATATGTCCGAGTTCAGCAAGCACTTGGACAACGCTCTCAGGCACATGGTGTGACTCTTGGGAGGGCCAGGAGTTGGAGTTGATGATCCTGATAGGTGCCGTGCAACTCAGGATATTCTGTGATTCTGTGTCTTCTCTGCTGCAGTAAGGCAGCTGTTGTAATCCCCTCACTTTTGGGATGTGGAAGGAGCCCCACACGTAGCTAAGGCAGCCCATGGGAGTGGGCTGGCCATCAGAAGGCAGAGTAGCTTCTTGGACTTTTGAATGCAAGTTCGAAACAAATTTTATAGCTGAATATGAATCTGGTGAAGGAAAAAGGTGTTGAGTTGTTTATAGAACAAGAAAAACAGCTGGCTGTAGCATTTTGTGTCCTCTGAGATCCAGGCTACTGTCTCACCTCAGTGCTTTCCTCCTGACTGGTGTACATTCACGTAGTAGAAATTTCAGCAGTTCTCTTTGAAATTGGCATTCCCAGATCTGGTAAGACAAGACTATGGACAAGAAAACTGAAATGCTACCGAGAACTCTAGAATTTCTTACCTACACCGCCAAGTCCAAGTGAGAAGGGGTTTGATAAGGAAACTGAGATCTTTGAAACAAGTAAAAAGGCAGTAAAACAAAAGCAGGACTCAAGAGGACTCCCAGGACACTTGGAAATAATTGGTAGTTTTCACATAACACACAGTAACACTTTAAGCAACAAAAGAATCGTTAAAACAAATGCCTTATAGCAACACAGAATGCATCTGATTCTCTGGAAGGATTTTTTGGGGGAGGTGGTGAGAAAAAACAGGAATGGGAAGTACAAGAAAGGTTTTATCAATGAGCTGCCTGCTGCTACACGTGACCTGTGGCATTCATTAAATCAATCACTTAACCTTTCCTCGTAAGATCCTAATTTTCTTTTAAAATGTCAGTTCTTAGGCTACATCACTATTTTGTCACATCAAGAAGTAAAACTAATTATGCATTGCTTGTTACAATTAGTTTGTTTATGACATATAAAAGACATGGATCAAATTAATACCTTAGGCAAAACATTTTTTAGCACTAGAATTACAAAACAAAAGTTTAATTGGGTCTTAGATTAAAATCTGACTCTTCTGAAAACTATGGAAGAACTTTATGCAAGAAACCAAATAACATGTAACAAAACCACTCTCTTCCCTGTCATATCCCCACAGGAAGATGTGAGTCTTTCCATAAATGGAATAAACAATACTCTGGGGATACTCAGGAATGCATATAGTGGTTAGTTTTTAACATGATACAATAAACCATTGTATAGGGACAACATTCTAGCAGTCAATGGAGATGAAAGTAAAAAGGGGTTGAGTCATGGAGAGGCAGAATTAAGCATACAACATGCATATTTAAAAACCCTTGGTTATGCTGATGCAAAATATCCAATTTACTGGACCCTCAACTCAGCAGTACCAGAATTTTTTTGTTACCAGGGTAACAAAACTCTATATGCTGGCCTTTGTAAGCATATGATCAAAGGGACTATCCAGTTTCCACCCACTGTGTGCAGGCTGCCAATTTAAATATTTACTACCCCTTGAACTGGCCAGCCAGGAACGCAGCAGCAGAGAGGGGTATGAACCACATATGTACTGCCACTGACCTGGGACATGTTCTGTTTTCTGGAAAAGCTACAAGACAACTCTGAAGTGAACATGCTGTGGCTACATTAGTAGAATAATTTACTACGTGCTCTAAAAAAACAAACATCAGAAAAATCCAACCCAACCAAAAAAACATTTACAATTGTGCTGCAGTAAGAGCACTGCTTCAGTGAGGTCTCAAGAGAACTGTCCATGCTATAAGCCTACCACTTAAGACACATAGTTTCATTAGATTAGGAATTCATAAAGCCATAAAGTACTAATTTCCTTTAAAATGCTGCTGTTCTATTAAGTGATTTGAATGGTTAGTCATTTTCTCTACATAGCCAAGCTGTCTTTTAAATGTGGCGTAAAATTGAACAAATGAGAGAAAACTGGGTTGTTGGAGTTTGTTTTTTTTAATTCCGTTGCCTTGTGTGGTCTGCCTTCATGATGCAGAAAAAGTTCAGGTGTCCCCTGCTAAACGCAAACACTTTATTTATATCATCTCATTCAGAACATACCTCTTCATCACCAAATACATGAGGCAAGCTCTAAAGATTTTCTTTTCTTTGTATTTTGCTCTCTAATAGAATGTAATGGCCAGAAAAGTGCTAGGAAAATAAATATAAATATAAATTTATTACCCTTTTCAACTAGGTTGAACATAAAAAACATCATAGTTTCTTCACCAAGTCTAGCTTAGTACTGAGAATAAGCTAGTCTTCCCTATGCTAAATACACAGAGGTATTTAGATTTGCTCCCAGCATTCTGTTCTCAGAATTCTAGGTATCAGCTTCTATTCATCTTTCCAAGTCCATGCAGCTTTTTGCTGCCATTTTTGGTTTCTGCCCAATTTGTTAATAACCTTGTCATAGATAGTGTCCAGAACTTAACACTAACCCAGCTGCGGCCTCACAACCACTGAACATTTGCTGTAGTGATGTAATATCTCTGCAGAATTTTTTTTAATTGCAGCTCTCATGGTACAAGATTCACATTCAGTTTAGAAATACCTCAAATCATGTATTTAAACTTTAAAGGAATCTTAGTACTTGGCTCTTACCTATGGTTTTGAGAGATTCTTAGAACCACAGCAGAGAGAAGCAGAAAATCCAGTGGCAACCACTGCTCAGTTCTAGTGTTTTGTTGCTCTTTTCCTTCATCTTTTTCTTCCCCCCACCACAGTGAGAGCCCATTGCATTTAACATTTTACTTTTGGCTTTCTTCTTTTGTAGAGTGCTACAAAAAGTACTTCCTAAGCATATGCTAGTTCAAACACACTTTTCTTTTTACTTTATCCTTCTCCTTGAAAAAAAATTCTCCACATTTTAAATAGCTGTCTGGAAGAAGGAATACCAGTGTGTTCTTCCAGCTCGTTATGGAATACACGGAGCTTAGAACTGTTCCTTACAAGTTTTATTTACCCTTAATGTTTTGGTAAAAATACCATTAGCAATGATTTTCACTTTTTGTCTATTAAATGAATGCAGTGGTTAATTGTTGTAGGGCTGATGGAAGGAGCTGCTGAGGGCTGTTAGCAGGGAAACTTAAGAGCTGAAGTTGCTTAGAAAGCTCACAATAGATAGCTGACATACTTTCCCTTGTTGTCAGCTGGTGCTCTCATAAGACCATAGACAGCATGAGTGAATGTAGGAGGAAACAATACATCTGCAAACACTGGCAGACAGCATTGCTTGCCAAATTTGGCCACAGTTCCTTTAGATAAATAATTTCTCAGTGACGTGCTGTGTTGAAATTATATAAACAGCAAAAATTACTAAGAGCTGGGCCCCAGGGTCTTGTGGGTTTCAAGATTTTCTGCAATCAATATTCTGACATCTGCAAATATTTTTCCCTAACAGCTGATGCCAGAAACAGAGCAACGTTACAATCACTTTCTATGTATTCATGATTTTGAAAATATTGAAGTCTTGTCTCTTCAGCCCCAGTCCTGGTCAGGATCTTTGCACTGTCATAACCATCAGCTCATATGAAGAGGCTTTCCTAAGAGGTACCAAAGCAGCAATCTTTTCTCAGAATGGCCCAGAACCTCTTAGAGCAACTCCATCAGCATTTCAAGAAATGTACATGGAAAAACACTGTATTACGTTTCAGTCTCTAGAATTATCAAGGATTTTAGAGGAACTTCTCTTGAACATGATGTAGCTTAGTTTGCACATTGAAGGTATGGGATTTTCCTCCTTAGGACCAGACAATAGCCAGCTAACTCCGTGGTAAGACTTTGTTGATAAATAAGATGCTCCACTATAACAGCCATACACACTAGAGCTATCTGAAAAGTGTCTTCTATCACTGACGAATTTATGCAGGAAACCAATGTGCAAGATCTTCCCTGAACAGAAACATCCCACAGGAAAACCTTATCTGACTAACTTCTTTAGAAGCATCTCTAGACAAGCTTCTGAAGTTATAAAACCAAATCATTTATTGAACAGATATTTTTTAAGAAATCAGTTTCTACAACAGAAGTCAAACTTATGCCTGGCACCTGAGACATTCTGAAGGCAGCAGCTGTGGAATATTGACAGTTACCCATGGCACTGAGGAAACATGGGCTATGCAAAATTAGTAACTGCATTTATTACTATTGCCTAAGTAGGAAAGGCCAGACAGGAACAAAAATATACTTTTAAAAGTTATGCTTTTCTTTTGATGATATAATCTCCACCACCTGGCCTTTTCTCTAGCAACACTCCCAAAGTAATACTGTTCTCTGAAAATAGTCTGAACAAAATGAATACGCTTTTTTCCCATTTTCAGTCCCCCAGGTACCAAACAGGAACAAAGAGATATGCAAGTACAGAAAAAAGTCTCTCAAACACTTTCTTATTTCAGTCTTACCTTAAGGCAAACTTGTAAATTTTAAGGGAATATCTCGAGAATTAAGCATAGAGCTTATGAAACCCTTTTTCCTTTGTTGTTTTTGATCAAAGTTAACTTTCTTAGAGAACAGGTATGCACAGCAATAACCTCTCAGAAGTGTCTTAGGATAAGACCATGTTAGTGATGTTTATGTAACTTTCGCATCTGCAAGTATTTCTTAAACTGACATTTGCAGTCTAACTGTACAAGACAAAATTTCAGTAGTTCAGAGCACAGTGTGATGTTACTTCAATGAATGTAAATGTTGAGGGCAACAAGGTAAAACTACCTCAGTATTTCATTTCCACACAAAACAGATTAAAGGAATAACAGAGTAAGTTATCTTCTCAGAGTCTTTTGTCTTTAAAAAAAGGATGCAGCAAAGCCTCTTCTGCAGTTATTCTTGTTGCAGGGTTTAAGTCTAGTAGCTTATCAAGTAGGTCATATGCTTCATCAGGAACCTGATCCCATCCTTTCATGTCAGTTGCCTTCACTTCTAAAGCACCATCACCTTCCTGAAAACTCTGTAAGTGTTGAATTTGTTTTCCGAGTGTCTCAGGAGCACAGGGCTTGTCTGCTGCAACTGGCAAAGCTGTGTTGTTTTCAGACCTGCTGGGCCCTTCCCTCTGAGATCTCTTACAGCTGCTATTTGTTCCTCTCAGCTTTTCACAGAGGTTTCGTAAGTTTTGAGTTGGGACAACTTGGGTACAAACAACTGATTTTCCTAGGGAAAAAAATTGTACAATAAGCCACATTTTATTACAATTTCTATGCCACTGTGACTTCTAAGTTTGTTTCAGAGAAACTTCATGTCTCAAAGTATAACCAGCGTGAAAGAAAAACATCCCAAATCTATTAAAGAACCAAATCCACCCCCCATGCCTCCACACCAGCACTGCTGTTGCAGTAGCCCTTGAAAGTCAGGGTCATCATCTCAGTTCTGCTCAGAACAAGGAGCTTTGGGTTACGTGAAGTTACGTAGTGACAGGTTGTCAGCCACCCTGTACACTGACTTTTTGCATTTCACTGTCATTTTAACAGAATTGAAGACAATTAAATACCCTGATTTTTACACCTCTGTCTGGAGAATGAAAATTGATGCTGGCAGTTACACATCCAGGTAGCAAGTGCAGCAGCATTTGGCCTGGAAGCAATTAGCAGACTGGTTATTTGGATTTTTTGTGTTTTGTGGTGATTGTGCCTTTTTTAAACAGGCCAACTGTGGGGTTTTGGGTTTTTAGCGTGGTTGTTTGTTTTACTAGGCCTTTTGGGGGGAGGGGCAGGGGGAAAAGCAAGGTTTACATCATCTAAATATTAAGTCATACTGACTTAAGCCTCCAGGCCAAATTTTGTAGGAATAGAAGCACTGTCTCAAGAATTCTAACCAAATGCCAATAGGAAACATTTAGTTGGCATACTTCACCTCAAGTAGCCCTGACTTAGTGAAAGGAAATAGACAGGTTGGGAAAACTATGACATAAAGTACCCCATACACTGTAAAAGATAGTAAAACACAAAACTGTCTTAAAAGTCTGTCAATATAGAATAATACGTATAGTTTTTACATGCAAAAAGTGTGATTTACTTCCAAAATTACTCTCAAACCTAAAAATATATTTATACACACACCAAAAAAAAAAAAAAAAAATTGATCGTAAATCACAGCATTAAATAACATTTTCCCCCTTTCCCCATAATTAAGGTTTGCATACCAAAAGTTCTAGCAGCCTGAATGGTTTCTCTGGATCCACGAACTGTCATGATTTGTGCCAAAGCAGTTAAATCATCACTCGCTTTGAAAAATGGATATCGTCCACTGAGTAGAGAAAGGAATATGATTCCTGCAGACCACATGTCTATTGCTGCAAAGGAAAGCAAATTTATTAATAACCCATGATTTCATCACAAACAAAATCTCAACTTTTTTTAAAAAGAAACTATGATCTGAAAAGTTTCTATCAGCAAAAGTTACGTTCTGAAGTACTTCTTGACTTTGGTCACGTAGATATACTTCAGACAAAAGTGGAAATTGCTATAATTGGATTGAAGAATAATTTCCTACTTTGATGCAGAGGAATGGTTTGTCATATGAGTAATTCCATTAACTTGCTTAACTTAAAATGGACCAAAACAATGTTTGAAGTTGTTTTACCCAGGGAGATGAGACGGGCCAAATGAAATGGCCCCCTGGTTCTGATACATATTTAACTTTACTTCACATGAAGAAAACCTTATATAAGGGTCATAAATAAAAAACAATTCACAAATGTTTGTGAAACAATTTTTTGGGGACTGAGGCTGCCACAGGTGGACAGTACTAAGAAATTTATCTTATTATGAACTTTGTTCCTCTCTAATATGAACTCACTTGACAAGATAGGCAGTTTAAAAACCACAATAGTTCAAAGTTATTCATCACTTTCATTGTGTTATGAAGAGTACAGAGAGTACTCTGGAGATAGAGGCCAAAGCCTAATGGAAACTTTAGTACTGGAAGTTACGAGAATACCTGTCTGCCATAACTTTTTTGGCTCACTAAGGTGCACATTTTGAGAGATGGCAAGGAAAGTGAAGGAGAGAGTTTGAAGGATCTCAAACTCTGAAGAGAAAAATTAACAGTGGGAAATAAAGGCATATTCATCCTAGTCCTATTCAATAAAGTAAGTGGCAAAATGGGCAGTAATTAATTTGGACATTTTAATTAGAAACAGTCTTAGCACAGGATTTTGATTTGAAAAAAAAGTATTAGGTTGACTTTAGTTGCAAAACCAGATTTTATGTCTTTTATTAAAAAATAAAAATCCAAGTAAATAATTTGGCACAATTTACAGTGGAAAAGTTTTCTACCTTCTGCATAGTTCCTGTAAAAAAGTTTTTAGTATCATCTTTTCAACCGTGATACATTAATATTATCTGTTTGAAGGGTTATGCATCCCCCTGAGGATGTGGTTGGGTAAGCTGAAGTAATCAAGGCCAAGATCTTTGAAAAGATTTAATTATGTAACTCTTGCTGAAATTAAAAAGCATTATAGATCTGAATGGGCAGTAAATCCTGGCCCCACAATTGTGGTAGAGCTGTGATCGTCAGCAGTGTGCAAGATCCTGTGGAATGACATCAAAATCATGATTCCTCCCTATGCTTTTGTCTAGTGTTACCCAGCTAGTGAGGAAAGGGGAACAGAGGGACAAACCAAGGGAAAGTGTAACTGGACCTGTGTAGCATCAACTTGGGAGTTTAGGTTGTACTCCCAGCGCTGTGAACCTGGGTCAGATGTGCTATAGTAGCTCTGGGTAGAGTCAGCTGGATTCAGCCAGTAACTTGGTCTCAGCAGAGAGGCCAAAACTAGGAGTAAGATTGACAGGAATACAAGGAGGTGACTCCAGCAGCCCCAGATGAAAGTGGACAATAATATTTGCTAGTTCAAATAAAACATGATATCATAAATATTAGTATTAGTCTACCCAGTTCTAATTAAGGCCTTTGTTGACATACTGCAGGAGCTCAGCACCACTGACTCAGTCCAGGGGTGTCTGTGCCACACCCAAGGGTGTCCAGATTCACCCCTACTCTTTGTAATCCTGCTCTTCATTACCCTAGAGAACAGAAAACCATCTGAAAGCGTGTTTAACACCAGCATGTGTCGAAGATTTCCTAGGTATGTCTTCTTTCTGCCTCAATTCTGTGTAGACAGATTCAGAGATTGTCTAAACTTGTCCTAGATTTCTGGATGTCTGCTAGCACATACAGCTGGCTGTTACAGCACAGGCACAAGAACTCCAAACAAGCTGCCATACCTCTGAAAACCCAGTCATACCCACAGGACAGATGTTATTTGAAACAACAGTAAGCTATCTAGGCATAAGCTGATCAAATATATTGTTAATTCTATTTTGAGTGTGTATACATACTTTAACTACTGAAAATTGACAACTTTCTCAAAAGATATTCAGAAAAATAGGCTAAAACCTTTTATCTTAAATTCAGTTTTTGAGGACATTTGTATTTTTTGTAAATCAGAACTCCTGGTCATACACCAAATGTTTAAAGGGTAACTTCGCCTCTACTGGTTCTCCATCCTGCAGGTAGGCACAACCTCTCCCATCTTGCTTGCACCAGCTAATGCATTAACTGTCCCTCTGCCCTGATATTTACCCAAACCACTGAATCTTATTAACTAAATTTTAACAGAGGGAAATTAAAATTTTAGTTTAAAAAAAAGTACATTTACACACCAGCTATTTAGAGCACTAGCAAAAAGAAAAAAATCTGATAAAAATCATTAAGCAATGCTTTCTAGAGCACATTTGCAATTACACCATTAAGTGTACCTGCTGTGGCAGCATATGTTACAATCTGCCTGGAAAAAGCTAAACAATGTCCTCTCTCCCCAAGATTTATTCAAGATTTTTCTTGAATAAAGAAGCCAAGAGCCTTCATAAAATTTTTTATTTTCTTTTAAAATATATTGTATTCAACTTTTGCGCATGGCACTACCTCTCCAATGAATAAAGACACATTCAAGTTTCAAACATAGGAAAAATATTCCTGAACTGTTCTTCCTCTGAATAATAAACTTTTAATTAAAATCAGGAAATACTTGAAAAGCATTAGAAGGGATGAAAAATGAATTTCACAAGTTAAAAAAATCCTCCCATAAAAAAGACAACAAAATATGCATAAATGAGAAGGATGAAAAGGTGAAAAAAGGCATTTGTTTCAGTCTGTTGGGCAGTACCTGTGGTCTGAGTGGGGCACTTGGTTAGTACTTCTGGTGCTCTGAATCCAGGTGTTCCTGCCCTGGGAGCCACTTGTTGACGCCTTGTAATAAGAGACAAATATATTTAGAATATAAAAGTTGATAAGAAAGTTCTTAATCTAGTAATACTTAATATTATTTTTAGAATATACTTGTGTAAGATGTGTAAACAGCCGAACCCTGCTTTATTCAGATTTTACAGAAGTTTGAACATCTTATCTAGCATGAAATTATAAGATACACACATAACAATCTTATTATCTGTTACATTATCTAGCATAAGATAATACCAGAGAAATACTTATTGCATACTTAACTCACAATGGCCTTTTCTTAGTTTCATCTAAGAAAAGTGTCATTTTTTGTTAAAGGCTTGTTTTCATGGGAAATTTTGAAGTTGAGACTAATTAACCCAAGGCAAAAAGCGTATGAGATTCTTGAATGTGAATGCTATGGTTTTGTGTTAGTCCAGGGCAAACGAAGGGTTGCTCTGAGTGTTGCCAAGAATTTAGTTTTTGTTAGAGTAACAAAAAGGTGTGAGGTTATCATTTTAAAAAAACATGTGTAGATAAAAGGCAATAGTAGATCATCATCAAAACTAACTGCAGAGGGATGGAGTTTAATTGAGCTACTAAGATTCTCCAACATGAGGCACTGGAACAGGTTGCCCAGAGAAGCTGTGGATGCCCATCCCTGGCAGTGTTCATGGCCAGGTTGGACAGGGCTTGGGGCAACCTGATCTAGTGGGAGTTGCCCCTGCCCATGGCAGGGGGTTTGGAACAAGATGGCCTTTAAGGTCCCTTGCAACCCAAACCATTCTGTGATTCTATTAGTTTTTTAGATGAACAAATACAAAAGAGTCATGCTTCCTTTTTATTCTACATTTCATGATTTCCAGAATCCCAACTGTTGGCATAATTTGGGCCTATTAGGTAACTACTAAATGATAGAATGATGTATTGTCTTTTCTAAGTGCTGTAATTAACACAAGTGATTTTCTGTAACACATGTAGGTGAATAAGTAAACACAACAACAAGAAAATAATTAACAGTGAATCTTTCTAGATGCCGATAGCAGTGAACTAATCCATGAATCCCATGAACTATTCTTGTTTAAGAAGAGCATACTTAGTGTTTTAAGGGCTGCAGAGATCAAATGCTATCTTTCACTTACTAAATCAGCAGTCTAGTAAATCTAAGTTTCTGCGTTTGCTTGAGAGCAGAGCAGACAATTTTACAACATTATCAAAGCAAATTACCTTGAAAGGCAAACACTGCAAACTCTATCCGTTGCATAACAGTCACAGGGCAGGTTTAAAGGGCAACCACTGGCAGCTTTCCTGGCTGCCCCATTGCTCACAGTTTTGGTAGAAATAATCTTCTTCTTTGTTATTAGCTTCCTAGATGAAACATCTATCATCTTTGATTGTTTTACGAGCTGCAATGTAGATATTTTAGAGAAAGTGACATATTTAAGAAGTTTCCCTTTACATACAGATAGGGCAGTTCCTAAAATACTGATTTAACAGGTGCTCACGAACAAGAATAATTTTAGGACAGACACAGCAAACCTCTTTAACAGTATCAAAACTACGATAAAACAGACACTAGAACTTTCTAGCTATCTTGATTTCATCCCCTTCCCCTTCAGAAGACTTTTTCAGTGTTTACTAAAAACCAATATATATTAGATATTCTGAAGCTACAAGACAAGTACTTTTCAAGTTAGTATAGTGTTTCGAGATTTTTTTTTGGCTCAATATGAGAACAAGGAAAAGAGTATGAAATCCCACAGCAACACATAGACATTAACTCTAGTTCTACAATAAAATACCATAAACCAAACCCTCTAATTTAGTTGGGGTTTCCCCCTTGTCATATTAAATACTAATTACAAAAAAACCATTACATGTTTTATCCTCAGCTTCAACTGCAAAATAGTTTTTAAAAAGGTTTCACAAGGTAAGTAGGGGGTGGTTGAGCACTGGAACAGGTTCCCCAGGAAAGTGGTCACAGCCCTAAACCTGACAGAGCTCAAGAAGCATTTGGACAATGCTCTCAGGCACATGGAGTGACTCTTGGGGTGTCCTGTGCAGGGCCAGGAGTTGGACTCAATGATCCTCATGGGCCTCTTCCAACTCAGCTTATTTTGTGATTCTGTGATTAGTTGCACAGATAGATGTAGAAGAAAAAAGATTAACTTAGCATCCAAACAAGACCAGCTAGGGAGACAGCTACAGAACTTGTTGTTTAAGAGTTTCAAATGGGACTGAAACAGAAATGAAAAATTCTTTGAGCCTTTCAGGAAAGACACATTTAATAATCTGCTCAAAAACCTTTCGTTTCATAGCATTCTGGAGCAGTGTCCAGTTTTACAGAACAACCAGTTCTATAATTTTTCAAATATGCAGCAGATTGATCCTGCTGATGAGTCAATACTTCTTACTTTTGTGCTTGAGTTCTCCTGGTATGTAGAACTATAGACATTGAAATTCCTCTCTCCGAAGACAGAGCGCTGGACAGAATGGTGCACAGAGTCCTCCTACAATACCAACAAAAAGGACAATAAGGATCCTGTTTAACAGGCATCTGGGTACTGACAGTTCAAAAAAAAGTGTGAGGTGACATAAAACAAGAACAGCTGTGTGTAAGTTATTTTCAGGCATCAGTTTACTGTGGATGAAGAAACATGGTCTAGACAGAACAGCAAACATGTTTACAAAACGAATCACAGCTCTGAAGTGCCCCAAGACAATCTCAGTGTAGTCTGTACTGCATTTGTTATGCAACTAGTAAATAAACACAGGTGAATGATTATTGGCTTGGGGAGGAGTTTCACCATCCATGTCTCCTATGAAAGGATTTAAGGCTGTCTAAATAGTAACCCATGCTAGGGTTTTATACAGCCTTCAGCACCGTATTACGTCTAGCAGATAATGATGAAGCCAATAGTTATGTAGAAGTAGCTCCTTTGATATGAACACTGTGATGCTGTGCAGGCTCAGCTTCTGTGCAAGTACTGCATCTCCCCCTGTTGGATGAAGGAACACATTAAACACATACAATAGCATTAAGGAAAGAGACTGAGAACCTTTCCTCCTCTTCCTTGTTTCATCTGTACTTTCAAAAGTGAGCCGGACCTTCTATCAGCGGCTTTTGAGGCTGACTGTTGAGCTGTCTGTTTAGGTGCTGTGACACTGACAGAAACCCCATTTCCCAAGGCTACAGTGGGATTACTTTGCAAGCAACTTCCCTGCTGGTCTTCAGAGTGGGCAGTTTTAAGAAGCTCAATTTTTGTATCAGGGGTTCCTTGTGCCAAGCCAAAATCTACCAAGGCATACCTGAAAAGACAAAAATTTACAATGAGGAGTCACAAAGTATCTATTAATCATTCAATTTGCTGTTCATTACTTATTTATCTTTCTTTCACATTTCATTCAATGTTGCTTATCTGTACTGTTGCCAGCATCACAGTCCTATTTTCTTCCTTCTCCTCCTACATTCTCATCTTACCTATCCCCTCAATGTTTTTACCCTATACCACTGTTCATTGTTTCTTGTCCCAAAATCTCTTCCAGTGCATACTTTCTCCAAAGGTGTTAAAAAATATTTTCAGCAACTCCTTTTTGAAGTTCTTCTAATCCTACAGCTCTGAATCTTCAGCCAGCAGTCATGTACCAGTGGTTTGACTCTTGCAGGGTTCCCATGGGCAGAGGACAAAGGTAGCAGTGAAGACAGAAAGGACCAACAGTGCTTACAGTTGTGACAGACTTTTGGCAAATACTACTGGAATTTACTTTAGTCTTCTAACAGGTAAGACTACATTAGTTCACACTTCAGATCTGTCTCTAAAAGAATTATTTTCTGCTACAACCAGTATGGAGACAATCCACCTATCCCTGGGTCTCAAGCTCAACTCCATGCCTCTAGACACAAAGTAGAGATTAAGGCTCAAACAAATGCTGGAAGAGCAAAATGACACTATGTATTCATTTTGACAGATTAAAAAAAAAAACAAAGTCAGTATTTCTCAAACTTTCAAGCTTGTGGTTTGGCAAAATGCAATCAAATCTCCCCTACAACCTTTTACTGCATAGAATCACAGAAACACTTAGGCTGGAAAAGACCTTTAATATCAAGTCCAACTGTTAACCCTGCTCTGCCAAGTCCCACAAAACCATGTCCCTAAGTACTAGATCTACAGGTCTTTTAAATTCCTCTAGGGATGGTGACTCAACCACTTCCCTGGGCAGCCCATTCCACTGCTTGCTAACCCTTTCAGTGAAGAAATTTTCCTAAAATCAAACCTAAACCTTCCCTGCTGCAACTTGAGGCCATTTTCTATCATCTTATCACTTTTTACTTGGGGATGTGCATCCTGCTACAACCTCCTCTCAGTGCTTTGCTTTGGACACGCTCCAGCACCTCAGTGTCCCAACTGTACAGAGCACAACGCTAACAAATACAGCTGTGGGACTGCTAGCACTGAAGCATTCTATCCATTTCAGATCTTCACAAAGAAGCAGTACCTCACTTTTAACAGTTTTTAAATTTTTTAACTTGCAGGCAAAAAAACCAACCCTACTAGTTATAGACATTAACTCAATGTAAGGTGAAAACAGCTCAAAGACAGCTATCTTATCTGTATCAGTTTCACCCTATCCACTATTAAAAATGTACAAGGATCATTCTATGCAACACAAGTTAATCTTAACTTCCTTATTTAAAAAAAAAATACTGATTTTATTCTTCTCATCCTTATTTGAAAATATAGTACTTCTACTCAGCAGAAAAATCTTCATTTTATCAGGTACTTGTGACTCTATGAAGCAGATATTACATTAAGTAAAAAAAAATTCCTTCACTTCTCAAGTCCCCTAACACTGAAAGAAAAATTTTACAAATAAAAAGAACGTTTTTAGCTTTATTACTTTAACACATGTTATGCAGCTGGAAGGAAAGAAGCCTAAAAGCCTAATTGACTCTGTTCTGCCAAGGCACACATGCCCAGATGAAATCATAGTACGGCCAGACTCACTTTTTTAGCTGCCTGTTGTAGAGGAAGTTGCTGGGCTTGACGTCACGGTGAACAATACCGAAGTGATGAATGCGCCTCAATGCTTTAAACAGATTAAACATGTATTCCCTCACTTCTTCAAAGGAAAGGGAATTTAAAATGTCCTGAAAGATTATTTGGATACTGTAATTTATAGAATCATAGAATAATTACAGAATAATTATGTAACTACTTTTAATTAAATGTTTTTACTACACATCAAAAGTCTGAGACTCACCAAGAAGGATTCATGTTCCAGATATGGCATAACAATAACAACATGATCATTTTTCCTAAAGCAGTATTTAACTCCCATAACATTATCTTGTCCCCTAGAAGAAAAGTAATGTTACTGAACAAAGACCAGAAGGTGGATGTTTATTTTCCTTTATTTCTTAAAAACTTCAGTCACGCTTTCTTGTATAATCTTAATTTATATTTCGATAGCAGTCTTATTAGCAATCCGTAGTTGTGCTCCTGCTGCTCGCTGCTATGTTCCATTTGTTCTGCAATTTGGAATGAGAACTCTACAGATTATCTGTGGGGCTGTGGTTCGTAGTTACTACTGTAATTAAATATAGGACCTAACTTTTATGATCCTACTGCTTTAGGAAGGCGCTATTCAGCACACTCTGCCAACACATATTCATTCTTAAAATCACATTTTCTAACGAAGTGATTATTTTCTCCAAGCATTTCAGAACTGGAACTTTGTTACCACAGAGATACATAATGGAATTTCTCAAATGGAAAATACAGCATCCCCCCCCAAACTGAGACTAGCAGCAAGGGGCATCCATTACAGGTAAGACACTCCTTTTGTTATTTGCTCTCAATAAAAAGAATATATTATGTGTGTGGTTAAAAATAAATCAAGAGAAATGCCAAAACTTAAAATAAATAAATATAGAACAGTGGGACAACGTTCAGCAGTTTAGTCATGACAATCATAATTTTTTTGTTTATGTACCCTGCCACTGTGAGGCACTGAAGTTCAGCAGCTATTCGCAGAGGGTGGCTGGTTGGAATTAAGTGTTTCAGAGCCATTTTTTCCTCATATCCTGTTTGTAATTGTGCTGTGGCCAAGTAAACAGAACTAAAAGTACCTGTAAACAAAAGAGAAAAACACTGCCTTCAACATTCTTAATTAGGTCAATGCAGATTTTTACAGAAGTGATCTAACTGTTCACAATCCTGCAGTACACTTGATACTACATCAAAAGCAGATTCTAAAAGAAAAAAATCCAGTTCCTTTTTTCTACTACTGAATTCAGTGATCTTGTATACAAGTTTTTTATGTCAGTAAAAATGCAAATATAACACTGTCTAACTTGCCTGGGACACAGTGCTCTTTGAATGTAAATTTCCTATCTTTGATTTGCTTTCTTGTTTAGGTAGCTTACTTTCATCTGACATCTAACTCCTTTCCCTACAATGTAAGAGGACTATATAATGCTAATCTGGGAAGCACTGCCAGTGCTATTCAGAGCACTTCTGAAATTGCTACATTTTCCTTAATTCTGTACCTTATTTATAAAGTAAGGCTTCCCACATGATGTGTAACTATACTGTTTGTTTGCCCAGAGCATTTTACCACATCAAATGTGATACAGTTGCTTGAGAAAGGGAGTGTTCAGACTGCATGATAAACTTATCCAGCCATTTAATTTTAAGGATATCCTAATATACCTCTTAGGAGGTTAATTTATACTAATGATCTGAGATACCTGAACATGCAAGTTGAAGTGTTCTTCCATATGAATAAAGAATAGAATTAACTTTTGATTACATTTTAAGTAATGTGTTTGCATCATGCTGGTTCAACAGTCTGAGTGCACACATTCATCAAAATGCCAGCAAAAACTAAGTACTTCATGCAATCATAAAAAAATCCCAAAGAACCTAGAGACAGACCCATACCTTCAACAGAATTGATTACAGCAACAAGGGTTACCAAATTTGACTTAAGACATTATTTTTGGTGGTGAGAATTGCTAAAATGAAAGTGATTCCAGAGTGGAATCCTAAGATGAAGCTTGTTTTCTCATAATGCTGTTGAACTGCAAATGGTATTTTTTAGAAACATTGTTTGCTCCCAAGAGTAAAATCAGAGTACTACTCATAACCAGAAATTTTGTTTAATTACACTATCTTTTTTATGATAGGCAGAACTCTATTTTTTTTTTTTATTATTGAAATTTTATATTCCTGTGAGGAATGGAGTTGGGAGTTTTTAGGTACTTTGGGGGGTTTTTTGAAATAAAAACTCAGCCATCTAACCTGCTGCACAGAAGTTTCATCACAAAACAGATGCAAAACAATCCAGCTTCCCATCAACATCTTTTGTTTTTAAAAGTGTGGAATGTTACAGAGCATTTCAGAGATTAAATAGGCAAAGTTTCAAAAAGTGCTGAAATCCCAGACTCAGAAGTACCTGAATCTATTTATAGTCATGCCTGACACTAATTTAAGGTATTTGCAATAGCATCTATTGAAGGCAATGTGTACACAAGCATCCTAAAATTTGATACTGTATATCTTCAAAAACAAAAAAGTTCTTTATTTTTTAAGTAAAGCAGCTCCAACCTTTCAGTTTCCTCATCCACTTCTGCCCAAGAGATTTTAGTGGAAACAAAGCTAACTAAAGGAATGTCAATTAAGTATGTCAAAACACAGCTACATATAAGTAGATTTCTCATGTAAAGGAGAAAAAAAGAGTGGAATTTTACAACTTATTTATTTACTTGAATCTACCTCAAAAATTTTTAATTGTCAAGCTTGTAATGCTGTTTTTTTTAAAAGGCTGTAATATACCATTTTTCATGAAAATACCTTGAAAATGCTCCTAATTAATACACCTATGTGCTCAGCAACATATTAGAATTCCTACACAGTCAAAAAAATGCATTTGGCTTAAATTGCATATATTGGGATCTTAGATTATACCTTTTAAGTTAGACATGCCAAAAGAAATCTGAACTCTAAGCAAGGTAAAATGAAACATTTACCTTCTCCAATTTTTTCCTTAATTTTGAACACATTTACAAGCTGTGGCACTGCTTCATAAAGTTTTTCAATATCTTTTTTTATTCCTGCTGTGGAAAAAATGCGGAAAACAAGTTAGGAATTTTATTACTTGATTCAATATCTGATCTTTTTTGGAGATCACAAATTACATGTCAGTTCATAGGACTGTGGATTCACATAAACAGAGGAAAAACCAGCACAAAGATATCTTATCCCTGCTGACATTACCATGTGCATACTTGATATTGTTGTTCTTCATCACACTCCCTTACAAGCTACAGCATTTAAACAAACATTTTTTACTTATCTGACACATAGCAGATGCTGAGAGGGCAAAAGCCTTCTGGTTAGTAGGACACCTACAGCTCATCGCTAAATATTTACACAAAATTTGCAACAGCAATTTGACAAAAGACAAAACTATAATAGCTGTTTCTATTTCTGGTAAGCACAGGTGCAAATCCATCAGATGAAAATCAAAAATGCAGAAAAAGAATTATTGTTTAGGTATTTTTAAGATTGGTAATGCAATCTTTCACACTGTTACTGGAAAAGCTGGCACCAAAGCCCATGTTTGCTCTGCATTCAGGTTGCTGCATTTCATGCTGCGATCACTAGATGGCACGACAAGGATGCTGTACTGTATTATTTCAAAAAAATCTTGTAGTTTTCCATTCAGTTTACAAATCCTTGTTGTTTAAGCATTTTCTATACCTCACATAAGAATTCCCTTCGTTTGAAGCTATCAGTTATGTAGAGGCTGAGACTAATTTCTGTGAAGAAGGGGTAAAGAATATTTTAGTATACAGAACTAAGCACAAACTGGTATTTGAAAAGTAAATCAAATGAAAAAATGTGTATACATTTTTCATCCTAAAAATAAATAATAAATTAAATTTAGCATAAACAGATAAATTATAATGTATTGTATATGCAAAAATGGACTATTTTTCACCAGGGCAGTAAGTCATAAGCAAGAATAATTTTTTTTCAAAATATCACAGATATGCTGGAAACAAAGTATGGATTAGCAAGCATCCTTCTATGTAGCTTACTTTAACAACAAAAACTGCCTGAACAACCCTTTCTTCCTGATAAAAACCCAATAAATCAGCTAGTAACTAAAGTTGTAGTAACTTTCAATTTTAATTTTTTTTTATTTCTAAATTTTATAAAAAACCAACATAATAAAAATGCTTCTGAGAACTGAAACCTGCTGCCTCACTTACTAAGCATTTACTTTCCTTTTATTTTACTTTAAGTTATTCTCTCTGCTTCTTCAAATTGTTTTAAGACATTTTGGGGAGTATTTCAGGAATGAAAACAATTTCTGTTATAAAATAACACTAACAATTCACTAAGTTACTACATAACATTTCTTTAATTGATAACACTCATATTGCCTACTTGCTCAGAACCTTATTATGAAATGTATCTATCATTGCTGTAATTCTTACTGTTTTGTCACTAAAAAGAATTATTGATAAAAAGCTTTATCACTTAAAAATGGTATTTCCAGTTAGTTTGCACAATAATTTCAAGTATTTTCACAAAGACCCATGTATTATATAGCCAATGTAAGACATTCAAGAAAGCTTCATGAAATCTTCAGAAATTACAGGAAAGGTCAGACTTGTCTGGTCAGAGTTCTAAAGGACTGGCTTTTTTTCATTCTGGTATCCTCTTATAATAATATTCTGTAATAAATAAATACTAGGTTTAGCAAATTGTGAAAAACTACTGTTGCTGAAGTTTTGTAACACACAAACAGCAGGAATAAACTTAAATCAAAAGCCACCTCAAATGTTTTAATTTCATGAATTCTTTATACAACAGGATCATGTACAGACAGGCTTATAATCAATACTGAAATTTCCCTAAGTGATGAAGCAGCATGTCAGCAACAAAATGTAATGTGAACAATCTCTATTTCAGCACATACCTGAAAGCTTGCTGTTCTGCTCAATATTTCTGTGGAAGTCTTCAGCCTGCTGAGGGTGCTGTTCATCACAGGGAGGCTTCAACACTGTCTCCATCACAAAACGAGTCTCAAGTAAAAAAATCCAAGCCTTAGAGGGCCACTTCTGGACACCTGGGGAAGCAAGCGTATCTGGTAAGACACTTCCTGGCCCTGCAGTCAGTTCCTGAGATGAGATTTAGGGAGTCTGAGGAGCTCTTCTGTGCTACCTAAAGCAAAGTGTCACCCACCATCCCAGTGAAATAGTAAGCCAGTAAAGCCATGAGGATAGAGGGGGGAAGGAAGACTGCAGGATAAGCTTAAATATAACTGATTTTCATCTCTCATGTTTCCTCATTCACATTAAAGCATTGTCTTTTCCCTGAAGTTTTGCTTTGAAATGCAGAAATAGCTGCATTGCACACTGCAACAGCTGTAGAAAGCCAGAAAAACTGTAAGAAATTATAAGAGAAAAAAAATACCTTCTCAATACAAGAGATGTCTCCCTCCTAGATAAGTTCAACAAAAGGCATAATTATTCGTTGCCCTCCCACCACAACAAGAAAAACAGAACATGCTTATTTTGAAATGCTTCTTCCCTAATCTTGGAAACACTACATAAAACTGTAAACTAATAAAATCCACTAATATTGTACAATCAGAAAAACCCTGATCATCCCTTTTCAGGTGCAAAAGAGTGGCAGGGAGTCCCAGGGCAGAACAACCAGTGATAAGTGAGCCTGGAAGCACCAGCTCTTACAGTTACTCAAAACTGGTTCCATTCAAAAATCTACCTTCCTTGTTACTTTGCCGAGCCTTCAAAGTTCTGGATGAACTTTTCCACACGGGGGAAGCATATTCTGAAAAACTCCTGATGAAAGGATTCATCTGTTTCAGCTATGGAGCTAGAAATACATTTTGTCCCCAAAGAATTTGAGCAACCCTTATTCTGTCATCCCTGTGTAACAACAGGGACAAGATGCAGGAGCCGTCTCTTTTGAGCCCCTTTTTTTGCGGGAGCTTTGCTGGAGAGGGACTTGGAAAATACTGGAAGGCGATTAGAGATAGTTCTGGTCTCTCACGGGTAGCCACTCCCGCTGCTAGTGTTGAGTAGGCAGATTAGCCTGTTGCAAACCTGTACCAGCGTGGCCTCACCAGCAGCACAAGGACTGCAAGTTAACACACGTTACTACAGAGCACCCATCTGGCACAGGACGAGCAAGAGCCGTCACACACCCAACCCCAGTGCGCACTGCTGATGTCACCACTGCCGCACAAAGCGGGACCACCCGGAGCTCGGCACGGGCTTTACGGGACAGCTCCCGCCAGCGAGGCTCCGGGCCGAGCGCACGCCGCGGGCTTCCCCATCGGCCCCGGGGCTCACGAGAGGCCGCAGCAGGGTACAGACAGGGCCCTTCGGCTCCCCGCGTGGAGCCGTCGCTCGGCTCCGCTCCGGGCGGGCAGGGGAGCCGCCCCCGCGGGGATCGCGGGCACTGAGGGACGGAGGGTGCGCTGAGCGGGGCCCCCAGACGGGCGGGCCGGGTCGGGTCGGGCCCCGGGCCACCACGAGGGAGGGTGAGGGAGGGGGAGGGCGCGCGGACGGGCACT